>VMDO01007091.1:0-94282 GCA_007922755.1 Pedetes capensis | reverse complement strand
GGAATTTACCCAAAGGGAGATGAGTCATCATACCACAGAGACACCTGCATCTCCATGTTCAATGCAGCACTTTTCACAATAGCAAAGATATGGAATCAACCAAAGTGCCCTTCAACAGAAGAATGGATAAAAAAAACTATGGTATATATACACAATGGAATACTATTCAGCAATCAAGAAAAATGAAATAGGGTCATTCTCAGCAAAATGGATGGAATTAGAGAAAATTATTTTAAGTGAACGAACACCACCTCAGAAAGAGAAACAACACATGTTCTCACTCATATGAGGGAGCTGATTCAAAATTACAAGAAGGAAAAATCCTACTCAAAGGTCAGATCATAATAAAAGGGGGGGAGGGAAGATAAAAATGAGGTCAATATAAATGGACTAGAAATTGTATGTAATTGTTCTAACAAGATAAAAACAAAGACCACTACAGGAAAAGTTTCTATCTTAAACAGAAATGGAACCCAAGGACATATAGAAAAATACTCCATAGTAAAAGATAGAGAAGACTTGGATGGGAAACTTAGATGGGAAGAGGGGATGGGGGAAATATAGGGGAGGGTGAGGGATAACCTATATGAATAATGTTTATCAAATTGCATATATGAAAATTGTCACAATGAAAAGCATGTCAAAATGAATCACATTATGATGTACATTAAAAATTTCTAATAAAAAAATAATGTAAATACAAAAAAAGAGGGTAAGGGGGAACCCATGTGAATAATGTACATCAAAATGCACATATGGAAATGCCACAATGAAAAGCATGTCAGAATGAATCACATTAAGGTGTACATTAAACATTTCCAATAAAAAAAATCATTATATTGTCTTATATGTCTCCCCAGGATGTTTCCCTTTGTTTCAAGAATTTAATGTTTATTGTTTCTTATTTTGTTATTTTGTCTTTTTTAAAAAAATCTTTGATAATTAGGCTATAGTATGACCTTTTTCAGTCTTTGTTGAATTAAACCTTCTTTTAGTAGAAACCAGCATTCATTGATAGAAAATTGCAGAAAGTAGATTTTCATTAGCTTAGCTATACACTACTCCTTCCCTCAACTCCCAATTCTGATATTCCTCAAGGACATATAAAATCTGCTCCTACTTCATTTATTATTGACAGAGAGAGGCCTTAAGGCCTAAAGCCACCCAGGACTTTGCTCTTTCTTAAGAATTTCTCAGTCTTGCTTCTCAATGTTTACAGAAAGTAGCTGCAGATGTTTATGCTGTCCCACCCAGCATAAAGCTGGAAATTAAAAGGAAATCATGCTGAAAATAACAAAATGTAATGCTAAGATTTTTCTTTTTTCCATTTAGAAATGATAATAAATGGAATTTTGATTATCATTTCTGCTCCTTTTAATTCCCAAAATGTACAGCAAAGAAATTAACCTCTCCCAAAGAGAGGACAGGCCTTTCTCCTCTGCTCTTAGGAGCTAAGCTCTAAGCTCTTGGACTGTCCTGCCTTATAAGAGTGTCTTTATTTACCAGGGTCCCTGAGCCAAGCCAGATATTCTGACAATGTGAAGGCTTTAGATCACATAGTATCAGCTCAACCTCTGGAAGGGATGGACATGGAGGTCAGCGACATGGGCAGCCAGACATGTCTGTGTGACTGAAACTCAATAAAAACTCTGAACATCAAGGCTTGGGTAGGCTTTCCTGGTTGGTGATATAATCATCCCCCCATATCCATGGTTTCATTTTCTGTGGTTTCAGTTACCTAAAATCAACAGCACTCTAAAAATATTAAATGGAAAACTCCTGAAGGTAAATAATTCATAAGTTCAAAACAACTTTAAGATAATATATGGGAGGGAACCAAAAAAAACCCAGAATTTACATATAAAAGATTGTGTAGTTACTTTTAATGTGTTCAAACTTCAGTCACCTTCAAAGTACTCTCTATTTGAGGCAATACACCCAGAGAAACTTTTTTCCCACTACTCAAAAACAGGTTTTGAACTCATCATTTTTTATGCCTTTTAGTGCTTCTGCTGTTTATTTTGCCTCCTCCACATTGGCAAAATGTTTCCCTTTGAGGACTTTGTTCATCAGAGAAACAAAAATAGGCCTCATGGGGGAAAAGCAGGTGAATAGGGAGGGTGAGGCACAAGGATCATGCTGTTTTTGGTGTAAAAGTGCTGAACACTCAGCACAGTGTAGGGGAATTGGCATGGTGAAAGAACCAGTCAACTGTTTGCCACAACTTGGGACATTTCTTCCACAAATCATGACGCAACCATCTCAAAACTTCCAGAGAGCAAAAACTGTGGTTGATCATTTGACCCAGAGGAACAAATTCTGAGTGTACAATCCCTCTCACATCAAAGAAATAGATGATCATGGTTTCCACATTTGTTTCCTTTTGGGAGGGATGGGCATTCCACTTTACTATCACTTATTGTTGTTAATAACTGTGTTACTGTGCTGATTGATATATTACACTTTATCATAGGTATGAATGTATAGAGAAGAGTATTATATGTATGGCTTGGTACTATCCTCCGCAGGTGAGGGGGCCTGTGTTCTCCATACGTGCATCAGGATCAGTGTCAGGAAAGCCAGCGCTGCCCAAGGTCCCCTGGGAACCTCCACATATGGAAATTTCCTGGACTCTCTCTCTTGTGTACCTCTTCCCTTGGCTGATTTTAATATCCTTTCAATATAATAAACTGCAACTGTGAACTTAACCATTTTCTGTGAGTCCTGTGAATCACTCTAGGGATTTATTGAAACTGAAGATAATCTTGAGGACCCTTGAATTTACAACTGGTATCAGAATTAAGAGTGGTCTTGGGTTTCCTAGAATTTGTGCTAAATGAGTCTATACACAGTTACCATTAAGATACTGGAACCTAACAAATAACTATGTATGATGTATTGTAATTTAGAACATCTGGAGAAAAAGCAGGTAAAAATCTGTATTGGCATCAAGAAATAACATGGTGTTACTTCCTTGGTGTTGATCTCCATCATCCTCTCTTTCGGAGGACAATGCAGTTATCCCCTAGTGATGCTTCTCAGAGATGGCCTAAGTGCAAAATCGGCTTGCTCACACTAAATGTGGCTTTGGTTTTTTATTGAAAGAGGAGTTGAATAAAGACACACTCTTCTGATCTCTTGGCATAGGTATTATTTGATGAAAATTTCAGTAGGATGTGAAAAGATGGCCTTGCAAGACATTCAGGCTCAAAACTCTGAGACATATTACTAAGAAGATATTTAGCTCATCCATCTGCCTCCTACAAACATGACTGTTTTATGTGCAAAATATCTTTTTTTAAAAAAGCCATCCAGAATATTTGTTGTTGTTGTTGTTGTTAGGTGCCGTCGAGTTGGTATCTGACTCATAGCGACCCTCATAGGGTTTTCAATGGCTGACTGTTTCAGGATTGCCTTGGGAGTGGCTTGCCAGGTCCTTCTCCTGTCTTTGCGGTGCTGGGAATTGAACTTGGGTCCTCAGAGACTGCAGCGCAGCACTCTACCAACTGAGCTAAATCCCAGCCCATCTAGAATATTTATGTGAAGGATAATACTTGAGCAGAGGGTTAAAAGTACGCAATGTACAGTAATTTGATGTGATGGGAAAGCTACAAAACCCATCTATCTGTGTTTATTTTTAAAATCTCATTTCTTTCAGGTAAACTATTACAAATGTCTTTAAATGTATTCAATGAAAAGTAGATTGACCTTAAAATAAATATGCTCTTGTAACTTCTTCTACCTTTTTATGAGGTCTGCAGCCACTGGTTTTAGGAATGTTCTTTTGTATGGTTTGTTGCCTACCCTCTTCCTATTACCTGCAGTGGCATCTTCTATACATTACTGGTTTTCTTTTGTCCACTCACCTGGGAAGTACTTTTAATATATGATTGAATAAAGAGTTTAATGAAAAGATGAATACATTCATCAATTAAGATTAACACTGACTCTGCTCAGACACTGAACTAGATCCAAAGGTCATTTCTACTAGTGTAGATTCATATTCATTCTCTCTCTCTCTCTCTCTCTCTCTCTCTCTCTCTCCTACACACCCCACACACACACACACACACACACACATACACACACACACACACACACACACATACACACACACACTACAATAGCTAGCACATAGAATATTATCTGGAACATATTTAGGACACAGCAAAAAAAATATTTGTAGAGTTCAACTACATCACATCCTTTCCTTTCTATGATTTCCTGTCAAGGATATCATTAAGAAGCAATCCAAATACATAAAAATTCATTGATGGCCACATGAATGGCCAGTCTCTGGGTGGAAAACAGTATGAGGGAGAATTAAGAGCAACCTAGAGGAGATAAGGAGCAATACCCACCAAGGAGTTCCTAACCTGAACAGAGACATGAGACACAAGCAAGAACTTACAAGTACAGTTTAATTAGAGCCAATTTGGGGGTAATGGCAGGCCAGATACCTGCATCAGTCAGGACGCAGAAGCCCTACAGCAATTTGAACAGGGAAAGTTTAACATCAATAGTAATGAACTAATACCTGGGTGTAGTTATAAGAAAAGGAAACAGAAAGAGAAGAAACACTTCCAAATCAATTACTCTGATACAAAAACCAGATAAGGACACTAAAACAAACAAAAAATAACCAATTTTCTTGATGAATAAAGATGCAAAAATCCTCAATAAAGTTCTGGAAAACTGAACTTAACAACACATTAAAAAGATCATATACCATGATCAACTTGGTTTCATTCTTGAGATGCAAGGATATTTCAGTATATACAAAATCAAGAAAAACAATCACATGATCCTCCAAATAGATACAGAAAAAGCCTTTGACAAAATTCTACATCCCTTCATGATAATCCCTGAAGAAATTAGGAATAGAAAGAACATACCTACACATAATAAAACTATATACAACAAATGTTTAGCCAACATTATACTGAATGGGGAAACACTGAAATCAGGAATGAGACAAGGGTGTTGACTCTGTCTGCACTTAGCTAATATAATACTTGAATTCTAAGTCAGAGAAATAAAGCAAGAGGAAGATATAAAAAGGATACAGAGAGTAAAAGAAGAAGTCGAATTATCCCTATTTGCAGACAATATGATCCTATACTTAAAAGACTCTAAAGATTTCACCAGAAAACTCTTAAATCTACCAAATACTTTCAGGAAAATAGTATGATACAAAATCAACACAAGGAAACATGTATCTTTTCTATTACCAATACCAAATATACTGAGAAAGAAGTTAGGAAAGCAATTCTATTCACAATACCCAACCCCCAAATAAAATACCTAGCAATAAACCTACCCATGGAGTTGGAAGATCTCTACGATGAAAACTGTAAAACAATAAAGAAAGAAATTAAAGAACATCTTAGAAGATAGAAAGATCTCCCATATTTATGTATCAACAGAATTAATATTGTGGAAATGGCCACTTTACCAAAAGCAATCTACAGATTCAATGCAATCCCCCACCAAAATACCAATGACATTCTTCACAGAACTAGAAAAAACTCCTAAAATTCATATGGAAGCACAGGAGATTCCAATTTGCCAAAGTTATCATGAGAAAAAAGAGCAGTGCTGGACATATCACAATACTTGATTTCAAATTATTCTACAGAGCTATAGTAACAAAAACAGCATGGTACTGGCACAAAAACAGACATGAAGACCAATGGGAGAGAACAGACAATCCAAAAATAAATCCTCACAGCTACAGCCATCTGATTTTTGACAAAAGGGCCAAAACTTTCAGTGGAAGACAAGACAGCTTCTTCAACAAGTGGTACTGGGAAAACTGGGTATCCACGTGTAGAAGAATGAAACTAGATCCCTGTTTCTTACCTTGTACAAAAATCAATTCAAAATAGATCAAAGACTTTAATTTAAGACCAGAAACTTTAAAACTACTCGAGGATAACATAGGTGCAACACTTTGCATAGGCAAAGACTTTCTGAAAAGGACTCCATTACCTCAGGAAATAACAGTAAAAGAAATGACAAATGGGACAGCATCAAATTAAAAATCTTCTGCACAGAGAAGGAAACCATAACTAGAGTGAAGAGACAGCCTAAAGAATGGAAGAGAGTCTTTGCCAACTATTCATCTGACAAGGGATTAATATCCAGAATACATAAGGAACTCAAAACATCAAACACCAAAAGACAAAATAATCCAATCAATAAATGGGCAAATGAACTGAAATACAGTTCTCAGAAGGAATAAAAATGGCCAATAAATACATGAAAAAATGCTTAACATCTTTACCCATCAGAGAAGTTCAAATCTAATTTACATTGAGGACACACACACAATGGTCTCAGTGACTCAGGAGGCAAAGGCAGAAGGATCACAAATTTGAGACCAGACGTTGTCTGCACAACATAATAAGGCTTTGTCTTATCCTTGTCTGTGCTTGTTTTTATCAAGCACAGGTCTTGGTTTCAATCCCTAGTATTAAAGAGAAAAAAAAAACTATAGTGAGATTCCATCTCACACTAGTCAGAATGGCTATCATCAAGAAAACAAACAAAACAAATGCTATAAAGGATACAGAGATAAAAAGGAATCCTGTTAGTGGAATATAAGTTATCCTACCTACTATGGAAATCAGTATGATGTTTCCTTAAAAACTAGTACAACCATATGATCCTGCTATACCATTCCTGGAATACCTGAAGCAATCTAAATCAGGATACAATAGAAATACTTTCACACCTATGTTTATTACAGCATTATCCACAATAGCCAAGTTATGGAATCAGTCCAAATGCCCATCAACAGATGAATGGATAAAGAAAATGTGGTATATAAACAAAATGGAGCATTATTCAGCCATAAAGAAAAATGAAGTTATGTCACTCACAGGAAAATGATGGAGCCAGAGAGCATCATGTTAAGCAAAATAAGACAGACGCCGATATACAAATATCACATATTCTTTCTCACATGAGAAATCAAGATTTAAAAACAGAAAACAAACCAAAAAAAAATCAAAAACAGGCATGGTGGTGCATGCCTGTAATCCCAGTGACTCAAGAGGATTATGAGTTCAAGGCCAGGGAAGGCTGTATAACTTAGCAAGACCCTGACTGAAAATTTCAAAAACAAAAGAAAAAAATTTAAATGGCCTACAGGTGCAACCCAATGGTAGAACACTTGCAAAGTATTGTGAGGTCCTGGGTTCAACACCCAAGTACCTGAAAAAGAATAATAAATAATTTTTAGGTTAAAAAAATGACATGAAAGTAAAAGGATGACTATTTGGGAAGAGGCAACTGGCCAGCAGGAAGGAGATAAGAGAAGGTAATGGGAGGAATACTCAAAAGATGCTATGTACATGTATGAAAATGTCATAATGAAACCCATTGTTTTGTATAATTAATAGACTTTAAAAGAGATAATACTTTCTCTTTCACAACATAACACTGAGTGCTCACTATGAATTTTCTCTATGTTTACTCACATAATCCTCACAAGAACTTTATGCATCTAAGTATAACCATTTAACAGACTTAGCAAAAACTTACTGACTAAAAGGGAATTTAAATAACTTGACTAAGGTCTTAGCACTGCCTAGTGGAGGAATCAGATGTGAACTCCTGTAGTTTGGCTCCAGAGACTGTGCTTCACTGAATTGTTGTTGTTGTTGTTGTTGTTGTTGTTGTTGTTGTTGTTGTTAGGTGCCGTTGAGTCTGTATCCAACTCATAGCAACTCTATGTACTACAGGAGAAACAGTATTGTTACTGCTTCTCTGCTATTCATAGGGATTTCAATGGCAGATTGTTTTTGGGGAGTGGGTTTCCAGGTCCTTCACCCAAGCCTATAGCACCTGGTGTTCCCAGGTGGTCTCCCATCCAAGTACTAACCAGGCCTGACCCTGCTTAGCTTCTGAGATCTGACAGGATTGGACATCACAGTGGTATGGCTGCAGACTTACTGAATTGGGATACATTAAAACAGTGGAATTGAAGGATTTGGATAAAATCCAAGCAAAAGTCCTAGGGCTAGAAATTCAGTTAATCCCTTCACTGTTCTTTTTTATTACTTGGTTTTTTCCCCTTCATTGGTAAATATTGGTAGGGTACAGGGTAATACAGAATTTGCTTTTTCCAGTATGTAACTAATACATCACTTTGAGTTACACTTTTATCACCTTACGAGGCTGATGAAACCTTTGACTAATATGTAGTAAGCCTCATATGCATATTTGGGCTGTGTTCCCCTATTTTCCCCATGTACTCCTGAAGTTGCATTGTTTACATTGAGATTATCCTCCCCCACTACATTGATTCTCCTCCCCCTACCACCTACCACAATCTTTACTTCCCTTTGCTAGTTCCCTCCCTCCTTCTTTCTAGTCTTTATATTATCCTTTCTTTGCTAAGTTTAACTGTGCATTTTTACATATCAACTTATGTATAGGGTTTTTTCTTCCTTTAAATAAGATTCAGCTCCCACATATGAGTGAGAACTTATGATATTTCTCTTTTTGAGCTTGTGTTCGTTCACTTAAGATGGTATTTTCCAGTTCCATCCATTTGGCTACAAATGACATTATTTCATTTTATTATTGCTGAGTGATATTCCATCATGTATATGTAGCATATTTTTTATCCATTCTCATGTTGATAGGCATCTTTCTTGGTTCCATATCCTTGCTATCATGAAGACTACTCCATTGAATATGGAGATGCAGGTGTCTCTGTGGTATGATGACTCATCTCCCTTTGGGTATATTCCCAGGAATGGTATAGCTGGGTCATACGGCAGTTCTATTTTTAGTTTTATGAGATATTTCCATATTGATTTCCAAAGTGGTTGAACCAATTTATAGTCTCACCAACTGTGTAAGAGGATTCCTTTTTCTCTGCATTCTTGCCAGCATTTGTTATTATTTGTTTTTGTTGATCTTGGCCATTCTTACTGGAGTTAGATGGAATCTCAGAGTTTTTTTGGTTTGCATTTCCCTAATGGCTAGGGATATTGAGCATTTTTTATGTGCTTCTTAGCCTTAAGATCTTCTCTACTTGAGAACTGTCCATTTCCTTTGCCCACTTGTGAACTCGGTTATTTGTTGTCTTGGGATTTGCTTTCCTGAGTTCTTCATAAATTCTAGAAATTAGTCCTCTGTCAAACGTGTAGAAGGAGGTTTTAAAGACTCTTTCCACCTTTTTCTGATTTCAGACGGGTGGGGTAGGCCTTTCATCCATTATTATTGAGATTTTCAACCCCCACCCAGACTCACAGAAACTGGTCTGTGATAGGTGGTTTCATTTCAAGCCTAAAGAATCTCCAAGCATTTTCCTCTACTCCCCTTTTCTTCAGGGAGTCCTGTTTCTTTATCCACCTGATTAAAGCCTGGAGCTAAAAACAAAGCTTGACATTTAAAGTACCACAGTGTGCTCTTTTCTTATTGTATGCTCTGTAATTTCCACAAGAAATTATTTGTTCTCTGTAATGAAAGCTCTCAAATCTCTTTCTTTTAACAGATTTTCCACTGCACCAGAAGAAGATACTTAACACTATATTATCAGGCAATGTTATGCTTAAAATTCTCAATTTGAATGGAAAGCAATAAATGTTCTGATAATTTATACTTCAGATCATGTTTTATAGTTATTCTCCCCAGATCCCCAACTTTCTACCAGGGCTTGCAGCTCCTGATTCATTGTGATCACCAGCTTTATATATAATTGGAAAACTCTCAAATTTTGTTTCAGAAATTGGTCCAGGGCCACATTACTGATCCTTTTTCTCTGTCATCCTTTCAATCATGCAGTGTGGCAGCACGTGTTCAATCACTGAAGTGGCAGATTTCAGATGGAGAGTGTCTGTGACATGTTCTATGGGCTCTGTGGCTATGGGTTCTTCACTGTATTTTGATATGTTGTGCAAAGTAATGGCATTTAAAAATGACCTTTGCCTAACTGGGAGTAGCAGTAGTTCACACACCAGTGGTTCTCGGCTGTGCAGCCAGGAAGGTTGTGAAGTTTGCTCCACTATCCTATTACCACATTCACCTACCTTATTGCCTCCTTAATACATTTGGGTTAAGTGCATAGTAAGTGGCTAGAGTTTAGCTCAGTTGGTAGAATGCTTGCTCTACACACTCTGAGGGCCCTGGGTTTGATTCCCCAGCACTGCAAAAATTAAAGAAGGACCTGACATCCCACTCCCAAAATAATCAGCCATCAAAAACCCTAGAATAGCAGGTAAGCACTGACATAGTGCTGGGTATGGCACAGTGTTGGGGAGTGTTTCATTCTGTTGTATGTAGAGTTGTAATGAGTCAAAGTTGATGACACTTAACAATAACAACATGGTAAGTAGTTTTTTGGAAAGGGGTAATGTTCTAAGTCTATATTTATTTATCAATAGAAACAATCTTTCCCTCTTTAAATGTTTTTATATAGAGTTATTGCCTTAAGTGACAAGAATTTCTATCCTTTTCTGATCTGTTCTAAGGGATTTTCTTTATGGGCTGTGCGTGTTTGTTTGTTTATTTGTTTGGGATTAGCAGTTGTGTTTATTTATGCTTTTGTTTAATACAGATTCTCGCTATGTAGCCAAAGCTGGCCTTGAAGTTGTGATCCTCCTGCCTCAGTCTCCCAAGTGCTGGGATTCCAGGCCTGCACCACCATGCTTGGCTTTCCATACCACTGGTAGTGATTATTTCAGCATAACTTGGGACCACTGAGTTAGTATACCCAACACTTAGGCAGGATGAGAGTTTCAGGATTTTAAAGAACAAAAGCATCACATTATTTTGAAATAATTGTATAATGTTTGTGGTATGTGCAGAGCAAAGAGAGTGAGGGTTCTAAATATGCCAGAAAGCAACTAGAGTTGGGTATCCTCATGGGGGAACGGAGTTGGCCCACACTTTGTTTTTATTCTTCTCTTTATTCTTTTGGTATTGAGTTGACAGGATCAGAAATAGGAGGATGAGGGCTTCATTACAAATGTAAAGAACACTACTCTGGGTGTCAATGAAGACACCGGCAGTAGTAGAATCCCTGTTAACTAACAGAGTCAATACTGACTTTAAATAGCCCCTATGTATCAGCCGAGGCCTGCAGCCATGCCACTGTGGCATCCACTCCCATCAGATCTCGGAAGCTAAGCTGGGTTGGGCCTGGTTACTACTTGGACGGGAGACCACCTGAGAACACCAGGCGCTGTAGGCTTCGGGGAAGGACCTGGCAATCCACTCACAAGAAACAATCAGCCATTGCAAACCCTATGAATAGCAGAGAAGCACTGACAGTAGTGTTTCACCTGTTGTACCTAAGGTCGCTGTAAGTCAGGCACCGACAATAACAACATATATCAGCCATTGAAAACCCTGTGAGGATTGCTAGGAGTCAGACCCAACTCAATGGCACCTAACAACAACAACAACAACAAATGTCCTGACAGCAGCTTTCATGTTAATTGCTTTTGAATGATATTAAAGATATCAAAAACATCTATTGAACAGGCAAAGGTTAGGGCAGAAATCTGGGTGATTTCATAACACAGGCTGGTTCTCCCCTCCCAACCAGCCCCTTCCACACTCTAAAGCCACCTTTGCTTGGTGGTCTGGGGTGTAGGCAGCACTTGTCACAGGCTTGGAGGTGCAGGTGATTCCTCCTCCTGCACTGTGTTTTCATGGACAGTCTTATTGAACCACAACCCAGGTTTGATTTTTTTCTTCTGTTGGGCCAGTAGTTGGCAACTCAATCAGGTGTGCAATTCTGAATCTAAGTAGGCCTGGATATGATGACTCTGACCTTGTGAAAGGCCAAAAAGTCAGAATGGAATTTATCTCCCTTCATAGAAGCAACCTATTATTCCAATTCAGATGCATTTCTTCCAGATATCACTCCCATGTTTAAACACATCCACACATTGAGAATACATTAGTATTCAAAAGGAATAGAATAACATTTTGAATTTGAATATTAGCTTTTTGAAAATAGGACCTTATGTGTTATGTTTCCCCACTGGAAGTCATTCCCTGGGTGCTTCTGATGACTTTGAAATGCTAGGCAGGGAAAATGAATTCTTCTTGCACTTAATCAACTGTTGTGAACCAGTGGATCAAATGACAAAAACCTTTATACTAGAGCATCTTGCTTCCACAGGGCATTCAGTTAATTATGAGCTGAGAATAAGTAATACTTTTTATAATACCTTGACATTTATCTAGGTGCATTATTTTATAAACAACATTATTCACTAAAAGTCTTTCATTTCTGCCTTTATTACACAGTGATCATATCATTCTAAATGAGGAATTACCACATTAAAAATAGGTAGATTTAAAATTGAGTTTTATAATGATTTTAGGATGTTGTTGACAATATAAAATTACATATACTGAATTTTCACTGGGTGCCAGCAACTGAGGAGGCCCAGGCAGGAGGATCCTGAGTTCAAGGCCAGAGGCAGCCTGCACAACTTAGCATGACCCTATCTCAAAAATAAAAAACTAAAAAAAATTAAAAAGGGGCTAGTGATGCAGCTCAGTGGTAGAACTCTTACCTAATATGCACGAGGCCCTGGGTTCACCACCACAGTACTGCAAAAAATTACATATACCGAATTTTACCTCATATTCTTTGGTCTACCTTTATATGTTCTTTTTTTATTGTTCATCTTTTAACTATATTTTGGGTCAAATTTTAGGTGGACAAAAAATCATTTTAGCAGAGTACATATGCAGTTTAAAGAATGATGGTACAATGAACACCACTGCATTGGGTGCCTTCTCTAATTCTATTCCCTTCTCAGACTCCATGGTTTAGATTTCTCTTAGTTATTCTCTTTTTTGTCTTTATTGTGTTACCATGTTTGTACCTCCAAATACCATAGGGTTTAGTTTTGTATGTTTTTGAGATATATGTATGGAATCATACTGTAGGTATTCCTTGAAGACCTGCTTTTCTCACTCAGCACTATAAACCTGAGATTCATCTATGTCATGCATGTAGCTAGAATTCACTAACTTCCACTTACGATGAGTGTATACAGCACATCTTTGACTCTACCACTATTTGTCTATAATCCTATGAATAAATATTCATATTTTCAGATCTTTTGCTGTCACTAACACTGCCCTTATGAATAAGATCCACATGTCTGTGATGATTAAGAGTTTTTAAAAAATATTCCTAGGAGTGGCATTTCGAGGCATGTTATTGTTGCCATCGAGTCAGGTCCAACTCATAGTGACACTCACAGGTCCTGAAACAATGGCTGATTATTTCAGGAGTGGACTGCCACATCCTTCTCCTATTTTCAAGGCATAAATAAGCCAAAATATTTCCCAAAGTGATTATGCCAACATATCATATTGCATCAACATAGTATGTGATCAAGTATCCAGTACTGTTAAATTTTAAAATATTACCAATTTGGGGAGTGCAAAATGTTACTTCACTCTGGTTCTACTTTATGTTTTCATAAATCCTAAAGATATTGAGCATATTTCCATGTTAATTACTGGCTATTTGATTTGCTTTCACATGAAATGTCTACTTTTCTATTGGATATAAAAGTGTTAACAAGAATTTTTATTTCATGAAATGAAGTTTGTCCAGTTTGATCCAGTTATACAATGCATACATCCCTGGAGGTCACCTCCCTATTAACACAGAGAACATTTCGTCCTTCTCCAACTTCCCTTGACTCTTTTCAGCTCATTTCCCCACTCTAGAAACAACCACTGATCTGATTTCTACTATTATAGTTTTACTTTTCTTTTTTTTTTTTTTTTTTGTGTGTGTGTGTGTGTGTGTGTGTGTTATTCAGGGCTTGAACCCAGGGCCTCATCCATACTTTGCAAATGTTCTAATGTTCTATCCCTGGGCTGTAGCCCCAACCCATTTTTTCATTGTTTGTTGTGAGGTGGGGTCTCACTGAGTTGCTCAGCTGCCTCAGGCCTTGAACTCACGATCCTCCTGCCTCACCCCAACCACATAGCTAGGATTACAGGTGTGCGCCACTGGGCTGGCTTACTATCATAAATTTTACCTGTTGGAAATTTTCAAATCAGTAGAAATCTATTATCTTTACTTTTTAATGTTTAGCTTTTTTCACTTAGCCTAAGATTTGTGAGGGGCTGGGATTTAGCTCAGTGGGTAGAGCGCTGCGCTGCAGTCTCTGAGGTCCTGAGTTCAATTCCCAGCACCACAAAAATGGGAGAAGGGCCTGGCAATCCACTCCCAAGGCAACCCCGAAACAGTCAGCCATTGAAAACCCTATGAGGGTCGCTATGAGTCGGATACCGACTCGACAGCACCTAACAACAACAACAACAAGGTTTGTGAGTTCATTAATGTTATTTAGCCTGCAGCTGTACCACTCCAGCGTCTGACCTCATCAGATCTCAGAAGCTAAGCAGGGTCGAACCTGGTTAATACTTGGATGGGAGGCCACCTGAGAACACTGTAGACTTGGGAGAAGGACCTAGCAACCCACTCCCAAAAACTAATCAGCCATTGAAAACTCATGAATATCAGAGAAGCACGACAATAGTCTTTCATCTGTTGTACATACGGTTGCTATGAGTCGGACACAACTCAACGACACCAAACAACAACATTATTTATCACTTCAATAATCTTTTTTATTACTAAGTAGTCTGTTTACTCATCTGTATTAAACACATAGTGTTTTCACTATTTAGCTGTTATGAATAAATCTGTTAGGACAAGCTTTCATTAGATAATAACTGTTTCAATGTCTTTTGACATTCATCAATCAGAACTCAGTGGCTCTGTTCCTCCCTGCCTCAACTCCCATAGTGTCACTGAAGGCTGAACTCAAGGCTTCATCCATACTTGCAAGCACTCTATCACTGGACTGCACCCGAGCCCCTTTTTTCTTTTTTATCTTGAGTCAGGGTCTCGCTAAATTACACAGGCTGCCTCTGGCCATGAACTCATGGTCCTCTTGCCTCTGCCTCCGAGTCACTGGGATTACTGGTGTGTACCACCACTCCCAGCTCCAACTCAACCTTACCCTTTTCTTTTGTTCTCTGAACATATCAGAGGCCACCCTGGTCTCTCTCTCTCTCTCTCTCTCTCTCTCTCTCTGTCTCTGTCTCTCTCTCTCTCTCTCTCTCTCTGTGTGTGTGTGTGTGTGTGTGTGTGTGTGTGTGTGTGTGTACCATGCGTGCTAGATTATACTTCTATTTCTTCTTTATTCCCAACTAAATCCTTTGGTCAAAGATTCATCTTTCTGCATTTCTATTTCAAGTCAACAGCCAGTTCTAACCTCTGGGTAGGCTCTGAGCTGATTTGAATTGAATGATGATTCTCTGCATTGTAGGTTGTGTTTTCTTCCTCCTTGGCATACCCAGTGGTCTTTGATTGGATGCCAGACATTGTGAAAGTTACTTGCTGAATGATGGAAATTTTTGTGTTCCTATAGATTATCTTGGGCTTTGTTCTACTATGCAGTTAAGTTACTTGAAACAGTTTGCTGTTTTTGGGTCTTACTTTTATGATTTATTAGGCCATTCTGGAGTAGTACCCAGTCTAGGCTAGTTGTTTCATGTATTTTTTCTTTTGGGAGATTTGTTTCAAGTGGACGACCTTCTGGTCCCTGTTATTCTTTTTGCCAGATAGCACCAAGTTTCTGAATCATACATGGGCCTGGCAATATGAAAGGGTTTGGGGGTTTTTTGTTTGTTTGTTTTGTTTTTCCCCCCTCCAGGGTAGGAGGTCATTGCCAAATTCAGGATGTGTGACAGTTGCATCTTTCTCTAAAAGATGGAAGAAATGGCCAAATGGAGTAGGAAGTACAAGCAGACCAGCATGAGACCTGAACAGCCCCATTCCTCAGGCCTGTTGAAGTGGGGGTATTTCCAAGGATTTGCAGCTCTTTCTGTGCCCAAATCAGGAAAACATCCTGCTGAGGTTCTGCCAACATGAGTTTTTGTTGTGGTTCCCTTTGAAGTTCGGGGGCAGGAATAATTAAGGTTGAAAAAAATGGTTCTCCTAAAGCTAGGCACATGTGAAGAATTCAACTTTTGTCTTGAGGTGTTGATCTCTTTGGATACCTAAATATTTTTGCTAGTGTCTTTACATAAGCAGTGGTTTGTGCAGGCACTGCAATAGTAATTGGTAGTTATTCTACTTGTGAGATAAGTGGTCTGAAATGAGCCAGATGGTTAGAGGTGGCTTCTTCCACGCCAGAATTGTTTGAGGGGTATTCCACATTTCCTTGGAGGCTGGTGTCCTCTCATAAGGAGCCCCTCCCAGAGATGAACACAGGGCTACTTTGTAAAATGACTCAGAGAGCATTTTGCTGAATGAATGAGGAATTTCAGTATTTCTCTAACGTCCTGCCTGTGGGTCCCCGCATCTCTGCAACTCTGTCACATCTGCTCCAACCATTGAGTCCTCCTCACTTCATTATGGCAATGTTAGAAATATAGTGCCACTTGCAGTTTGCAGTTTGAGTTAAACCAATGACACAAAGATCCTAGAGCAATGCATTTAAATTTTTGGTATTAGGCCATGAACAATGACAATGCACAGCAGTTTGAGCAAGTTTGAGAGACTAGAAATGCACAGCACTAACACAACCTTTGGAAACGATGGAAACCTGATTTTCTTTTATAATCTCCTCCTTCTAATTCATAACATAAAATTAGTTACTTCCTTTTCTTGTAAAATATTTAAGTCTTATCTTACCAGATCTGAAAATAATCTTCTAAGCATTCAGGTAGATTATGCCAAGGACAGTGGAGGTCCAGGTTGATGACAAACACTTGGCATTTGCATCATTTGGTTTCTGTCACATGGTTCCTGAGAGATCCCTGAAATCAGAACATGGTTCCAACGACTGCAGAGAAAGAGCAGCCTGCAAACTAATTGGCATGCAGCGGGGAGCGCAAGCAGCCACAGTGACTTACAAGAGATCTGCTGTGTCCTAACAAGCCTGAAGGTTTTCTGCAGACCCCAGCAAGATGGTGTAGGCTGCCTTTGGAGTAGCTCAATCAGAAGCCAGTTAACTTTGTGGCAGCTGCTGATTAAAGAACGTTGTTCAGTGGAAAGAAGGAAATGAATGAGAAAAGTGGAAATCAACTATAAGCTCTGTTTGCTTTAGCAAAGAGAGGAAAGACTACTGCTGAGCTCAATACCACTGAAAAGTCTTTTTCTTATTTACTGTAAACATAGCAAGGCAGGTCCCCTTTGCTCACCATATTCTACCAATGATCCTTGTTCTAGAAACATAAGCTTTTCATGTCTAGCAAAGATCTGCCCTCCTGCTATGTATTATTCATCTTTTCATATTATTCTCCACCTATATGGTGAGTTGTTTCATACTTTAAATATATTTTATGCCTTGTATATATCATATCATCAGAAAAATATAGCAACCTATGAAACTTGCCTTAGAGATAGGTGGACAGTAAAGGATTGAAGCTTTTAAAATACATTATTTTTTTAAAAAGGAGATCTAGAAAAATTACTACATTTTAAATACATTTTGGAAAATGCACAAACAGCTACAAAAGTGTCAATCACTTGTGAGTGGCACCATTACCATCCACCCTTTGAATTCCTGTAAGAGAAAGGAAGAGAAAAGAGGCATAGGCAATTGGGAAACATCTTTGATTTCCTTTTTTTTTTTTTCCTTTGTTTTTCTGCTTTTGATTCAGAAATCTGTAACACTTTCCCTCAAAACTTTCCATCCCAATGTACTGTATTTTATTTCTACATGGAAACATGTTCTACTCTTTTCAGCCTCTCTAATAATTTTCTCCTTTTTCTTTTGCACTCTCTTGCTTCTTTCTTTATGTGCCACGTATAGTGCTAAGCATAATAACTGGACTATTCAATTTAGTCCACATTTAATTTAATATCCAGTAAATATTGACCCTGTTTTGTAGGAAACAAATTGAGGTTTTGAGAACTCAAGAGCTGGGTGCAGTGGAGCGCACCTATAATCCCAGCAACTCAGGAGGTAGAGGCAGGAGGATCATAAGTTTGAGACCAGAGGCAGCCTGCACAACTTAGCAAGACTCTGACTCAAAATCAAAAAATAAAAAAATTTTAAAATGGGCTGGTGGTGCAGCCAAGTGGTAGAGCACTTACAAAGCATGTGTGAGTGAGGCCCTGGGTTTAACTGTCAAGTACAGAAAAAAAAAAAAAAAAAGAGCCAAATCTACAAAGTCATAGAAGGCAAAGTCATCATGTGAAACTTGGTAGTTTGACTCCAAAATCTTTAGCCTTAAAACTTTAGCAAACTAAAGTCTGAATTTTTTCTACAAATATTCAAACTTATTTTCTCCCTTTCACTTACAATTTATAATCTCTGTTTATTATAGATGGAATGTAGGTTTTAATCCTCTATTAGTGAAAAAAGAAATTAATACTACTCAAAAATCTTTTCTTTCTCATTGGTTTCAATATTTGTTCAACATACTTTTTTTAAATTAATTCTCTCTCAGTTGCAGAATTAGACTGAAAGAATACACTTTCAACAAAATCAACCATCTATCGCATTCCCATGTTCCTGTTTACAATAGAAAGAAACAGCTTATTCACACAGAGGAAAATCAGGATAAAGTTTTATTGGGAATTTACTCCTGGTTTACACTGCTGATTTGCCTTGCAAATACCCAAACATCTTAGACCTGTCTTGCTTTAGAGATTTCTCCCACTAGGCATCGCCTGGAAAATATAAATTGGCTTAAGGGCTCAAGAGAATACATTCTGGGTTTTGTTTGGCTTTTCAATTCTTTTCATGTGGAAAGCCTGTTGCCTTTGAAATTTATTGAATAAAACCAGGTATTTCAGAGGACAGCCATTCTGGGTAAGCTGCTAATTCTCTTTGGAAAATTCTAATGTAGTTCTAACTCTAAGCAGGCATTATGGGTAAATGTCTTCAGACTTGGAGTCTATAGCCTTTTGAGGCTCCCATTTCAATTGTCTATAGTATTCATCTAACCAAATTCCAGAAAGGTCCCTCAAAGGTTATGAGTCATGGCTTTGGATGACTTCTAAGGTAATTTCCAACCAAGTTATTTGCATCCTCAACTTTTATTTCTTACTTTCTTTGTACATTTTACATATGGGATTTCTACATAGTAAATAAAATGCATTAAATCTGTAAGACTTTTCTTACTATTTAAGTTTATACGTATTGCTCAATTATTTAAAAATCCCCACTGTGCTAGGAACTATACCAAAGCAAAAACCATGTGCTTTCAGATTAGAAAAGGTCACTTCACTGTACATTATGGCATCTTATACTTTCCCACTGTAATGTACATCATACTTTGAAGTTCTGAACAGGTAAATACCATGGATTTGAGATTTTGGCTTGTTTCTAGGGGCTGCAGAGATAAAAGAAGAAATATAACATGATCACTTCAGTATCGAAAAAAGAAGGTCATTCCCAAATCCATGTAATTAAGTGCCATGGAGGTTGAAGAGAAGGGATTGGAGAGTGGGCAGCAGATAAGGGAGGCTTGTTCATGGAAATTAGACTTTGGAAGTTTCCTGGAGAGAGAGAACTGGGTAGAGAGCAAGTCAAGGTCAGCTGAAGAACAAGATCAGTGAAAAAGGCAAAAAAGACCATAGGATTCAGAAACCAATCCAAGAATAACAGAAGAAAACTGGAATTTTCCTTGTTGCATTCTTGTTTTCTCCTCCCATTCTCCTAGAGATTTTTAAATAAGTGTCTTGCCCAATGTTAGGGCCTGAGTGCAAGAAAGGCTAGAGCTAGGGCCAAGATTAAGGGAAGATTGGGTTTTCTTGTCTGTAGAACAAGACAGATCCACAGATTCAAGAATTATGGGAAGCAGGGAAGATGGCAGACAGATAATATCCACCTTGAGACTCAGAGTAACAGGAGAGCTTAAACAATGGCTTAAAATTCATACTGAACAGATGGATATAGTAAAAAAAAAAAAGTAAGGTAAGAAAGAGGGGTAAAGAAATACAGAGCTAGGTAGCTGGCATCAACTGCAGAAAAATAAAGAGAGAGAGAGAAGAATCAGCACGGCAGATCAGAGAGAGATCGTCTTCAGAAATGTGGAGTTTTGTCCCAGCATAAAGAGAAAATTAGTACCTTCACAGAACTCAGCCAGCAAAACGCCCACCAATAATTCCACCACCACGATGTGGGTTGCATAGACAATGGAGAGCGTTTGGAGGAGGAATTTAGAGGAGGTGTCCAAGCCAGAGACGCACCTGAGAAAGTGCCACAGATGATCCCTTTTCATCCTGCCTGCAGAGCATGTAGTACATACAGCACAGGGAGAATTCCACATGGGATCTGCCACAGAGCACAGCACTGGCAACCACCAACATCCTGATGGCAAGGAGCTAAGAGTACATTTCATGGAGAGAGTCTGATGAATAAGCCCCGGGAACAAGAAGCACAATAGGCACCAGCAATACAATCTGTCATCTCTCCACTGTAGAAGTCATGGCCCCACAGTTTGTAATAGAAGTACAGTGTGGCCTGAGTTCCGTGAGGGAGCACAGACCTCAGATCGACTAGGGGTGACATGCCATCATCCTGCCTACTGCAGCATGGGATCAATGTGAGCCCCAAAGTCAGGACATGCCAGTGAGTGTGGCATCAGAGACTCAACCTGCTGCCATCTGCTGCCACAGTTTGGGCTGCACAGTCTGAGGCAAGACCTCTGTGTGGTGTGAGTTCTGTGGGGGAGCACAAGTCTCAAAATGACTGGAGGTGACAAACTGTCACCCTGCTAGTACAACACTGGTTGTGCAGCCCACAGGGTGCATCTATGAGTGTACCCTGAAGCCCAGACTAGCCAGAGAGAACAGCACAGATTCCTATCATCATACCCCCTGGAGGGATGCTGTACAGAAACCCCTCCCCCAGACCTACCAGCTTTCAGAGAGAGAGCCTATCAGAAAAATCCTCTTCCATGTGGTGGAATTGAGAAATCTCAAAATAAAGTGGCATCACCTGTTAGGAAATTTTATACCAGAGAACAATGAAAATTGGACTATAGGCAGAGACATCAGCAGGGATGTGACTGAACAATGACCCAGCACAGCTTTCCCTGATAGCAGGAGGCGGGAAGGAGGTATTGTGGGGCACCCAGCAAAGACGCAAGGCTGAGGAAAGTGTGGTGGGGCTCTCTCAGATGCTCACATCTGGTAGGAGGGAAGTGGTCAAAGCAGAGGTCTCCAGGACTCTCCATGGAAGAGGCTAAATGACATACCCTCACTTTAGAGTCTTGGACCTGTGATCTGGGAGTGTGTGAGTAGTGCTTTCTGGTTTCCGTTTCTTTTTTTTTTTTTTTTTTTTTCCCTTCAAGAGAGACAGTCACTTCCCTGGCCTCTGGTATCATTGGAACCATGAGCTGAAGAGGCAAAAACTGAGGGATGGAGAGTCCAGTGGATGGTGAAGACCAACAGGTGCTTCTGGTTCCCTGATCCTAGGAAAGCTTTTTCAGAATAAAAGGCATCTGGGTCCTGCTAGGGCTTATGACATGCAGAAATGGGGCCATGGTCTGGGGAGACTAAGACACAAGGTTTAGACTGTGGAACAATTGGGGGCTGGGAATGTAGGAATGGGGAGAAACTAAGGGGGCAGTGCTGAATGCAGAGTATGCAGCAGGAGCTAGGCACTGGACACTGAGGCTGCAAACTACATGGCAGAGGAGGGAAAGAGAAGTACCAGTGACCCATCAACACCCAAATTCATGGGAACACCGGGGGAGAATCTCTTTACACATGGAGGAAGTAGGACCTAGCATCCAGACCAAGCAATGGGCAAGCCTCAGCAGAAGAACACACAAAACATGAAAGGACATGCTAGATGGTAATATCCTATAGATGAAAGCACTTCAACAGACATCAGGAAAGCTGGATTCCTGAAGATGGCTGAAAGAGAATTTAGAACCCTCCTTATAAATATGCTAAAAGACCTCAAAGACACCACATGAAGGAAATTGATTTACTGGGTGAAAAGGTATCTAATTTGGAAGAACAGTTCTCCACCAGACTAGAAAACCTGAAGAAAAACCAAGCAGTGATCCCTGAGACACAAGGAAAATTAAGACAACACAGAATTATGGTAGAATCATTAGTCTTGAGAATTGATGAAGCTGCAAACAGTATCACTGAAGCTGAGAAAAAGGTAGAAGACTCTACTTACTCACATGCCAAGAGAGAGAAAATGATGAAATAATATCAACAAGATTTTCAAGAGATTTCTGACAAAATGAGAAAACTAAGCCTAAGAATTCAGGTGTCCATGAAGGAGCAGCAAACAACAGGAGAGGATTAGGAAATTTATTCAAAGAAATATCAGATAAAAACATCCCAAACCTAAGGCAAGAGCTGCACAGCTATATAACTGAATCATTCAGAACCCCAGAGTAGATCAAAACATATACTTCTCATGACCCTTTATAACTGGAATGCTAAACCTAGAGTGCAAAGAAGCAATTCTGAAAGCTGCAAGGGAGAAATGCCAACTCACCTACAAAGCAAATCCATCAGTGGACTTCTCAACAAAAGTATTAAAGGCAAGGAAAGCTTGGACAGACGTCATCCAAGCTCTGAAAAAGAATAACTGCCAACCAAGATTATATTATCTAGCAAAGTTATATTTTAAAATAGATGGAGAATAAAAGACATTCCACAATATTGCCTTGTTCAAATTGCGGCCACCAAATCAGCATTGCAGAGGACCTCAATGAAACACCACATAGAAGTAAGACAACTGCACATACAAGATCAAAGAAATGAAAAATAAACAGGAGAGGAAATTAAGAAAAAAATAGGCAAAAGATGAATCAAAACCAGTTACAAGTACCAAATTGATGCATAATAATAAGCACTTCCCCATAATTATTCTCAATGTAAATGGTCTTAACTCACCAATCAAGAGATGTAGATTGGCCAATTGGATTAAAAAACATAAGCCCTTGAAATGTGGTATCCACGAGACTCATCTAACCCATAAAGACAATAAAAGGTTGAGAATTAAAGGTTAGAAAACCATATGCCAAGCAGGAGAAAATCTCAGAAAATCAGGAGTTGTGATGCTAATTTCAGACAGATTAAAATTCAATTCCAAACTAATCAGAAGAAACAAAGAAGGACATCACATATTACTGAAAGGAACAGTCAACCAAGAACCCATAACATTACTTAATATTTCCTCTCCAAATGCAGGAGTACATAGCTTCATAAAACAATCTTTATTGGAAATAAAAGAACATGTTGGACCAGACACAATAATTATGTGAGATTTCAGTACTCTACTTTCACCAAGAGATAGGCCCTCAAAACAAAAAATCAACAGAGAAGCGATGAACTTAAATTACACCATAGACCAATTGGACCTTACAGATGTCTTCAGAAAATTCCATCCATCTGATGGGAAACATACATTCTTCTTAGCACCACATGGAAGTTTTTCTAAGACAGACCACATTTTAGTCCATAAAAATGGCCTCAACTAAAAAATAGAAATTATCCCCTGTGCCTTATCAGATCATAAAGGAATAAAATTAGAATTCAAAAACAAGAAAAAATTCAGACATTTTACAAATTCATGGAAAGTAAATAATAGACTATTGAATGATCAATGTGCTATCAAAGAAATTAAAGAAGAAATTTTAAAAATTCTTATAATCAAATGAGGATGAGAGTGCATCCTATCAAAATTTGTGGAGTACAGCAAAGGCAGTTCTAAGAAGGAAGTTTATAGCCAGGAGTGCCTACACCAATAAGTTAGGGAAGGCCCAAGTAAATAAATTAATGACACATTTTAAGACATTAGAAAGCCAACAATAAGCCAATCCCAAAAGGAGCACTCTGACAGAAATTATCAAAATCAAGGCAGAGATATCCCAATTAGAATCTAAAAAGATAATCCAAAGAATTAATGAGACTAAGCTTGTTCTTTGAAAAGATTAATAAAATAGATGCCCCCCTAACCAGGCTCACCAAAAGAAAGAAAGAAATGGCAAAATTGGAAAAATTGGAGATAAAAATGGAATCATAATGACCAAGACCAATAAAATCAAAAAAAATTATCAGAGAATACTTTAAGAACTTACACTTACAAAAATATGAAAATACAGAAGAAATGGATAAGTTCATTAACACATATTATTTACCAAAATTAAGCCTGGAGGATATAAGCAATCTAAACAGACCCTTTACATACACTGACATAGAGAAAATAAGAAAAAGCCTCCCAACAAAGAAAAGCCTAGGCCCTGATGGGCTCACAGCAGAATTTTATTAAACATTCAAAGAAGAATTAATACCAGTTCTCCTCAAACTATTTCAAAAAGTAGAAAAGGGAGGGGCCACTCCCAAACTCATTCTACAACACTATCATCATTCTAATACCAAAACCACTCAAGGACACTTCTGAGAAAGAGGAGTAAAAACCAATTTCCCTGATGAACATAGATGCAAAAATTCTCAGCAAAATCCTGGCTAAATGAACTCAGCAACACATTAAAAAGATCATACACCAGGATCAAGAGGGCTTCATTCCCCAAATGCAAGGCTGGTTCAAAATACAAAAATCAATGTAATTCAACATATCCAGAGACTTGCAGACAGAAATCATATGATCATCTCAGTCAATGCTGAGAAGGCCTTTGACAAAGTGAAACAAACTTTCATGATAAAAGATCTGCAGAAGATAGGCATAATAAGGAAATACCTCAATATCATAAAAGCCATGTATGACAGACCTACAGCCAATATATTAAAGGGAGAAAAATTGAAACTATTTCCTCTAGAATAGATCAGGAACAAGACAAGGATGTCCACTCTCTCCTACTTTATTCAATATTGGGATCAAAGTCCTAGCAACAGCAGACAAGAGAAAGAAGTAGAAATCAAAGGATACAAATAGGCAAGGAAGAGATCAAATTATCCTTATTCATGGTCAACATAATCCTTTACCTAAAGGACGCCAAAAACTCCTTTAGAAAACTCTTAGACGTGGGGGAGTGGAGTCAAGATGGTGGGCAGATAACGCACACCTTCTGTTCCGGAGTAATGGGAAGCCTCGATTAGGGGTTTGAAACTCAAATTGAATAAATAGAAACAGTGATAATTTAGTTTGAGAGATAGAGAATGAAACTAGGCGTACACTGAAATCAAGGATTTGGCTTCGGAGGAGCTACACAGTGGTCAGTAGCAGGACCGCCGCCATTTCACCATCACACAGACGACGGATAGAATCTGGAGACTTGGAGGGGACTTTGCGCACACGCACCCACAGGTGCCGGACCCAACACGGAGTGCAACCTTGGCAGCACACTCTCACCCTGCCTGCGGGACACAAACTACAAATTCTGGGTGAGTCAGTTTGAGGTGGCATATGGAATCGCCATCCGTAGCAGCTGTGGAGGGAACTGGGAAACCTGTGCCAGTGAAAAGAGTCTAGAGCTGAGACGCGGCTCCCTCCCTCCTGTTGTGGTGGGTCATGTGTACAGATGCGATCTCCACAGATATATGGGCACACATATACCCAGATCCCAGACACACCAGAGGTGAGCCCAAGTCAACCCACTGTACTGTGGAGAAATCTGGGGTTTGTGGAGGCGACTGAGCCCCACGCGGACAGAGTGCTCCTTTTCGGTAGAGCCTAGTGGCACAATTAGCCACAAGCAGAGCAGTTCCGAGTGTGATCACAGCACATGACAAAATCTGTTTCAGATTCCCTCGGGGTCAGCGGGAGAGCATCCCGCCCACAAGAGGATATGGTCCTCCCAAGTGGGCGGAAAGCCCTGCAATAAAAAAACTCCACGATAGCAGCCATATTCCCCCCATGCTGTAGGTTTTGGGGAGGAAATCTTTGATTTGGGGAATTGGTGCCCAAACTACGTGGGACAGGGAGAACTCCAGGGAAGACCCCACAGTTTCCACTGCCTCTCGAACAATACAATAGTCACAGAATATTTCGTGGAACAGTCTCTTTGGGCACTCGGTGACCCAATTAAATCCAGGACATTATGGAGCGTTTTGCCATATCGACCCAATAAGATGGACTGTTATTGTGGATTGTGTGGAAACACTGCCACCCTGAGTTCTGTAGGGAGCACTGCATCCTGCAGTATCGACTCCACCTGGTCGAACTGAGTGTCCTCAGCTCAGATTCCACCTACAAGAACATACAAGTGTTTTTCTTTTTCTTTTCTTTTCTTTTTTTTTAATGGGGGTTTGAACCGAGGGTCTTGAGCCTGCTTCCTTTGTGGGAGCTGGCCGACAAGCTGAGCCCCCAGCCCATATTTTTTGCTTTTTGGAACAGGGTCTTGCTGGGTTGCACAGATGCTCGGGCTTACGATCCTCTTGCCTGCATCCCCCAAGCCCCTGGGATTCCAGGCGTCCATCACTGCACCTGACTACAAGAGTTTTTATATGTATGTGGGAGCATGTATGCATGAGGTCTGGAATTTTATTTTATCTATTATTTTATTTTTATTTTTATTTTTATTTTATTTTTAATATTATTATTATTATTTTTTTATATAGGGGTTTGAACCCAGGGTCCTGTGCCTGCTTGTGTGGTAGGTGGTGGACTGCCACGTGCACCCCAGGACCCTTTTTTTTTTTTTTTTTTTTTTTTTTTTTTTTTTTTTTTTTTTTTTTTTTTTTTTTTTTTTTTTTTTTTTTTTTTTTTTTTTTGTTTTTTGAGACAGGGTCTAATTGGGTTGCACAGAACTTGGGCTTGCGTTCCTCCTGCCTCCGACAGCCAGGCCGCTGGGATTGCAGGTGTGCACCACCGCATCTGACTACAAGTGTTTTTGTGTTTGGAAGCGTGTATGTGTGAGATTTGTTTCTTTTTTTCTTTCTTTCTTCCTTTTCTTTTTTCTTTTTTCCCTTTTTCTTCCCTATTTTTTTCTTCTTTTACTCCCTTCCCTTTTTCTATTCTCCTTCTCTATTTCTTAAGCTATATATGTGTCATTGTTTTAATCATTTATCCCTTAAATCTTAACCTTAACTTTAATTTTGACAGTAATTTCTATTAGCCTCTGTCCTCTACCTCCTCTTTCCCCCTCTTCTATCACCAAATCCCCCCCTTTTTCACCCCACAGAAGAGAAACAAAATCTATCGCCTCCATAACCCTTACCCCCCTTGGAGTTGGGCTGGTAGACTAAAGTGTCAACCACACAGACCAAATAGCCAAGAACATACCCAGCTCATAAGTTCTAATAAGCACCAGAGATTCAGCACCACACAATTTCAAAGCAATAACAGAAGAAGAAGTTCTGAATAATCAGGAGAGACATATTCTATTTCCTGGACCACATTATGGGCAAACCAAGTAAACCTACAAAAACCACAAAGGGGCAGGATGGAGCTGAAGGCTCCACAGATCATAGACCCCCCAACAAATAACTCCAAGGACTCGCAATTCTTTGAGATCTCTGATTCGGAGTTCAGAGTCATGGTTATAAACATGCTATGAGAAATAAAGACAAATACACTGGAGATAATTGAAAGAAAGATTTCTAATTTGGAAGCTGTTCTGTCATCCCAGTTAGAAATGATCAGGAAAAATCAAGCCACTTTGCTTGATACTCAATCCAAATTATCAGAATTGAACACAGCTAAAGAATCCTTCTCTTCAAGACTGGATGAATCAGAGCAAAGGATCTCTGAGGCAGAAGATGGCATAAATAAGCTGAAGCACAAGCAATTAGAAATGGAGTCAATGATAAAGGTTTTTAAAAAAAGATTTCAAAGAGAACTCAGAGTAAAAAAAAATAAATATAAGAATTATGGGTATTTCTGAATGAGAAGAAAGAATCACTGGAGGCCTTCACAACCTACTAAATGATATCCTCAAGGAAAAGATAGCACAGGAAATGGATATATACACCACTGAGGCTTTCAGGACTTCTTTGAAGCCTGACATAAATAGATCATCCTCGAGACATGTCATCACTCGTATGCTGTCATTAGAGACCAGAGACGCCATTCTACAAGCAGTAAGACAGAAGCCCCTTATTACTTATAAAAAACAGCCAATAAAAATTACTGCAGACTTTTCCATATCAACATTGAAAGCTAGAAAGGAATGGGCACAGGTGATTCAAATATTAAGAAAAAACAATCTCCAGCCTAGACTAATATATCCAGCAAAATAATCTTTGATAATAGATAAGGAATATAAGACATTTAATGACATTGATGCTTTTAAATGATATGCAACCACTAAACCAGCACTGGAGAGGATTATAAATCAATTTCCACATTCAGGAGAGATAAGACAACCCTACAAAGGAAATCAAAGAACTGGTTAGCTGAGATGAGTACAACACAAGAAAGGTCCAAAGCAAACATGAATCATAAATCAGTAACAAGTAATGATTGGGTATACAGCAATAAATGCTCCTCAATTATTTCTATTAAAGGAAATGGTCTTAACTCGCCAATTAAGAGACAGAGACTGGCTAATTGGATGAAAAAACACAAACCATCAATATGTGGTATTCAAGAAACTCATCTAACTCACAAAGACTGGAATAAACTGAGAGTTAAGGGCTGGAAAAATGTATGCCTAGCAGGGGGGGAACAAAAGAAAGCAGGTGTTGCAATACTAATTTCAGATAGATTAAATTTCATTCCAAAACTAATTAGAAGAGACAAGGATGGTCACTACATTTTAATACAAGGAACAATTGATCAAGAATCAATAATGCTCCTTAATATCTATACCCCAAACATAGGTGCTCCTAGCTTTATAAGACAAACCTTATGGTATATAAAGAACTTTATTGGACCAGAATCAATAATAACGGGGGACTTCAATTCCCCACTTGTGTCAAGAGACAGGTCATCAAAACAAAAAATCAACAGAGAAACATCAAATCTAATCTCCACCCTAAACTAGCTGAATCTTACAGATATATACAAAATATTTCATCCACACGATGAAGAATACACATTCTTCTCAGCTCGACATGGTACGTTTTCTAAAATAGATCATATGCTAGTCCATAAGAACTCCCTCAACAAATACAAGAAAATAGAAATTATCCCCTGTTCCTTATCAGATCATAATGGGATAAAATTGGAGCTCAAGAACATGAATAATTCCAGAAACTTTACAAAATCATGGAGACTGAATAATACACTACTGAATGACCCATGGATTGTTGATGAAATAAAATTGGAATTTAAAAAATTCCTACAATCAAATGATGATGAGAACACATCATACCAAAACATAAGGGATACAGCAAAGGCAGTTTTAAGAGGGAAGTTTATAGCCCTAAGTGCCTTCATCAATAAAACAAAGAAGAGCCAATTAAATGACCTAATGACACAGCTTAAGACACTAGAAATCCAACAAAAAAACAACCCTAAATGGAATGCACAGAGGGAAATTACAAAAATAAAGGGAGAAATATCTCAATTAGAATCTAAAGAGATAATTCAAAAAATTAATAAGACTAAGAGCTGGTTCTTTGAAAAGTCTAATAAAATAGACACCCCTCTGGCTAACCTCATCAAAAAGAAAAAGGGAAAATCTAATATAGTACGGATTATGTCCATAACCACTGACTCCAATGAAATACAGAAATTTGTCAGGGATTACTATGAGAGACTGTATTCCAAAAAATATGAAAATGCAGAAGAAATGAACAAATTTATTAACACATATGACCTACCAAAACTAATCCCAGATGGCATAACTGACTTAAACAAGCCCATTACTTATACACAAATAAAAAAGGTAATTAAAAGTCTCCCAACAAAGAAGAGCCCAGGTCCTGATGGATTCACGGCAGAATTTTACCAAACTTTTAAAGAAGATATA
This sequence comes from Pedetes capensis, assembly GCA_007922755.1. Lineage (NCBI taxonomy): Eukaryota > Metazoa > Chordata > Mammalia > Rodentia > Pedetidae > Pedetes > Pedetes capensis. The sequence continues at coordinate 64,465 of VMDO01007091.1, read as the reverse complement.
ATACCTATCATCCTCAAATTATTCCAAAGAATAGAAAAGGAGGGAACACTCCCAAATTCATTCTATGAAGCTACCATCACCCTGATACCTAAACCAGGAAAAGATTCATCTAAGATAGAGAATTATAGACCCATCTCCCTTATGAATCTAGATGTAAAAATATTCAATAAAATTCTGGCAAACAGAATACAGCAGCATATGAAAAAAATTATTCACCATGACCAAGCGGGATTTATACCACAGATGCAAGGCTGGTTTAACATATGGAAATCAATTAATGTAATCCAACATATCAAGAAACTGACACACAAAAACCACATGATCATCCCAATGGATGCTAAAAAGGCCTTTGATAAAGTGCAACACCTTTTCACAATAAAAACACCGGAGAAAATAGGTATAAGAGGCAAATACCTTAATTTCATAAAAGCCATTTACAAAAAACTTACAGCCAACATTTTATTAAATGGAGAAAAACTGAAACCATTTCCTCTTAGATCTGGAATAAGACAAGTATGTCCTCTCTCTACTACTCTATTCAACATAGTAGTTGAAGTCCTGGCCAAGGCAATCAGACAAGAGAAAGAAATCAAAGGGATACAGATTGGCAAGGAAGAGGTCAAATTAACCTTATTTGCAGATGATATGATCTTATACTTGAAAGACCCCAAAACCTCAACCAGAAAACTTTTGGACCTAATTAACTCCTTCAGCAAAGTTGCAAGCTACAAAATTAACACACAAAAATCAATAGCTTTTCTTTACACCAATTCCAAATAGGAAAAGAAGGAAATTTCAGAAAGATACCATTCATGATAGCCCACCAGAAAATTAAATACCTTGGAATCAATCTAACCAAAGACTCTTCAGATCTCTACAAGGAAAATTTCAAAACCTTAAAGAAAGAAATAGCAGAGGACACTGGAAAATGGAAAGACCTCCCCTGCTCCTTCATAGGGAGAATTAATATTGTAAAAGTGGCTATCCTACCAAAAGCAATCTATAGATTTAATGCAATACTCATTAAAATTCCACTGACTGACTTTATAGAAATAGAAAAAAATGATCCAAAAATTCATATGGAACCACAAAAGACCATATATAGCCAAAACACTCTGAAGCTGCAAAAGGAACGCAGGTGGAATCACAATTCCTGACTTCAAGCTATACTATAGAGCAGTGGTTGCAAAAACAGCTTGGTACTGGCACAAAAATAGGCCCGAAGACATCTGGAGCAGAATAGAAGACCCAGAAATACCTCAGCACACCTATAGCCACCTTATTTTTGACAAAGGAGCAAAGCAAGTAAACTGGAAGAAGGACAGCCTCTTCAACAAATGGTGCTGGGAAACATGGTCGTCCACATGCAGAAAAATGAAAGTGGATCCACATCTCTCAATATACATGAGAGTTAACTCAAAAATGGATAAAAGATCTTAACATAAAACAAGAAATGTTAAAACTTGTAGAAGGCAAGATAGGCAACACACTCCATCATATAGGCTTAGGAAAGTATTTCCTTAATAGGTCTCCAATTGCTCAAGAAATTGCAACAAAAATAGATAAATGGGATTACATGAAATTAGAAAGCTTTTGCACAGCAAAAGAAACAATTAACAGACTCAAGGAAACCCCCACAGAATGGAAAAAATCTTTTCATTTTATACATCAGACAAAGGTCTAATTACTAGAGTTTATAAAGAACTCACGGGCTGGGATTTAGCTCAGTGGGTAGAGCGCTGCGCTGCAGTCTCTGAGGCCCCGAGTTCAATTCCCAGCACTGCAAAAATGGGAGAAGGGCCTGGCAATCCACTCCCAAGGCAATCCCGAAGCACTCAGCCATTGAAAACCCTATGAGGGTCGCTATGAGTCGGATACCGACTCGATGGCACCTAACAACAACAATAATAAAGAACTCAAGATAAAACCTTCCCAAAAAACAAACAACCCAATACACAAATGGGCAAAGGAACTGAGTAGACAGTTTTCAAATAAAGAGGTCTATAAAGCCATGAAACACACGAAAAAGTGCTCAACATCCCTAGCCATTAGGGAAATGCAAATCAAAACAACGCTGAGATTTCACCTTACACCAGTAAGAATGGCCAAGATCAATAAAACAAACAACAACAAATGCTGGTGAGGTTGTGGAGAAAAGGGAACACTCTTACATTGTTGGTGGAGCTGTAAATTGGTCCAACCACTGTGGAAATCAATATGGAGGTACCTCAAAAAACTAAAAATAGATCTACCATATGACCACACTATTGGGAATTTACCCAAAGGGAGATGGGTCATCATACCACAGAGACACCTGCATCTCCATGTTCAATGCAGCGCTTTTCACAATAGCAAGGATATGGAATCAACCAAAGTGCCCTTCAACAGAAGAATGGATAAAAAAAAACTATGGTATATATACACAATGGAATACTACTCAGCAATCAAGAAAAATGAAATAAGGTCATTCTCAGCAAAATGGATGGAATTAGAGAAAATTATTTTGAGTGAATGAACACGAGCTCAGAAAGAGAAACAACACATGTTCTCACTCATATGAGGGAGCTGATTCAAAATTACAAGAAGGAAAAATCCTATTCAAAGGTTGGATCATAATAAAAGGGGGGGAAGGGGAAGATAAGAATGATGTCAATATAAATGGACTAGAAATCGCATGTAATTGTTCTAACAAGATAAAAGCAAAGACCACTACAGGAAAATTTCTATCTTAAACAGAACTGGAACCCAAGGACATATAGAAAAATACGACTAAGTAAAAGATAGAGAAGACTTAGATGGGAAACTTAGATAGGAAGGGTGGGAGGGGGTGAAGCATAGGGTAAGGAGTAACGTATATGAATAATGTTTATCAAAATGCGTATATGGAAATGTCACAATGAAAAGCATGTCAAAATGAATCACATTAAGATGTACATTAAAAATTTCTAATAAAAAAAAGAAAACTCTTAGACCTAATTAACTCCTTCAGCAAAATAACAGGATACAAAATTAACACTCAAAAATCAGCAGCTTTCCTTATACCAATTGTGAGCAGAAAGAGAAGTAAGTTAAAGCAACAATCCCTTTCATGATGTGGGATTGTTTTTTCATGATGTTAGGTGTTGTTAGGTGCCATGGAATCGGTATCCGTCTCATAGCAACCCTACATACAACAGGTGAAGCACTATTGTCAGTGCTTCTCTGCTATTCATAGGATTTTCAATGGCAGATTGATTTTCTGGAGAGTGGATTGCTGGGTCCTTCTCCCAACCCTACAGCATCTGGTGTTCCTGGGCTGTCTCCCATCCAAGTACTAACCAGGCCCGACCCTGCTTAGCCTCTGAGATCTTACAGGATTGGATGCCACAGTGCTACAGCTGCAGGCACCCTTTCATGATATCCCACCAAAAACTTAAACACTTAGGAATCAATCTAACCAAAAACCCTGAAGATCACTAGAAGGAAAATTTAAAAACATTAAAAAATCAAATCGCAGAGGATACTACAAGGTGGAAGGACTTCCCCTGCTCATGGATTGGGAGAATCAATGTTGTAAAAATAGCTATCCTACCAAAGCAATTTACATATTTAATGCAATTCCCATTAAAATCCCAGTGACAGATTTTTCAGAAATAGAAAAAATAATCTTAAAATTCATATGGAAACAGAAGAGACCACCTATATCCAAAACAATCTTAAGCTGCAAAACCAGTGCAGGCAGGATCACAATTCCTGACTTTAAACTGTACTTCAGGGCTATAGTAGCAAAAACATCTTGGTATTGGCACAAAAAATAGGCTTGAAGACCAATGGAATAGAATTGAAGACTCAGAGATACATCCATGCAACTTCAGCCACCTGATATTTGACAAGTGTGCTAAGAATGCAAAATGGAGAAAAGATAGCCTCTTCAACAAATGGTGCTGGTAATATTGGATATCTATCTGCAGAAAAAAACAGACCTGTAGACCTCTCAATTTGCATGAGAATCAACTCGAAATGATTAAAAACCCCGAACATAAAGCCAGAAACCTTAAAAATACTAGAAAAAAAGATAGGAAACATGCTCCAACATAGGCATAGGAAAGTTCCTTAACAAGACTCCAATTGCTCAGGAAATCACAACAAGAATAGACAAATGAGATTACATGAAATTGAGAAACTTCTGTACAACAAAGGAAACAATCAATGGGGTTAAGGAAGAGCCCACTGAATGGGAGAAAATCTTCACATCCTATACATCTGAAAGAGGACTAATTTCTAGAATTTACAAAGAACTCAAGAAAACAAATCCCAAGACAACTAATAACCCATTCACAAATGGGCAAAGGAAAAGAACAGACATTTCTCAAGTGAGGAGGTTCATAAAGCTAACAAGCACGTGAAAAAATGTTCAATATCCCTAGCCATTAGGGAAATGCAAATAAAAACAACTTTGAGATTCCACCTAACTCCAGTAAGAATGGCCAAGTTCAACAAAACAAGTAATAACAAATGCTGGCAAGGTTGTGGAGAAAAAGGAACACTTTTATACTGTTGATGGGACTGAAAATTGGTTCAACTACTTGGGAAATCAATATGTAGACACCTCAGAAAACTAAAACTAGAACTGCCATACAACCCAGCTATACCACTCATGGGAATATACCCATAGGGAGACAAGTCATCATACCATGGAGACCCCTGCATCTCCATTTTCAATGCAGCACTCTGCACAATAGCAAGGATATGGAACCAATGAAGATGCCCATCAACAGAAGAATGGATAAAAAGTACAGTACATATACACAATGGAATATTACTCAGTAATAAAAAATGAAATAATGTCATTTGCAGCAAAATGGATAGAACTGGAAAATATCACCTTAAGTGAATAAACACAAGCTCAAAAAGAGAAATACATTCTCACTCATGTAGGAGCTAAATCTTACTTAAAGGAAGAAAAAATTCTATATATAAGTTGATATATAAAAATGCACAGATAAACATAGCAAAAAAGGTATAATATAAAGAGTAGAAAGAAGGAGAGAACTAACAAAGGAAATCAAAGATTGCAGAAGGTGAGATGGGGAGGAGAAACAATGTAGAGGGATAAAGGAGGAGAGGATAATCTAAATGTAAACAATGCAACTTCATGAGTACATGTGAAAAATAGGGGAACATAACCCAAATTTGCATACGTGTTTTACTACATATTAGTCAAAAGTTCTCGTAAATCTCATAAATTGATAAAACTGTAACAAAAAGTGATGTAATAGTTGCATAATGGAAAAAGTTAATGCTGTGTTACTCTGTACCCCACAAACATTTACCAATAAAGGGAAAATTTTTAAAAAGAATTTTAATGGGGAGGTGGTTTATGCAAAGGAGAAAGAGAAGGATAAGAGTGCAATGGAAGCCCTCTGAATCTGGGTCAGCAAGTTATTGCAAAATAAAAACTTACATGTGGATAAAAATAATAAAGTACACAAGTAGTTATAAGAAATTTTTAGAACTTAGAGCTGTTACTTCAAAAAACCCCTACAATGTTGAAAAGCAAAGATTCATAGACTTAGAAAAAGAAACTAAATTTTAAAATCATCACTTGCTATGGAAAGAGCTCAATTTTACATGAAGCTTCAGATGAACCAGTTATTAATGAAGACAGTTTTAAATTTTTAAAACTGAAGATATAGCAAATGATTGCATAAACAGACATTTTATGTTATATATAAATAATAAAGGCATTTTCAGTGTCATGAATAAGCTACTGGAAATATCAGAAGAAAGATTAAAATGTTATACTACAAATTTACATTTTAAATTAAATTCAGGATTATACAAAATTGATTTGTATGAAGTTAAATCTTTTTAGAAAAATTGTTCTGCCAACCAGGTGTGCTGGCACATGCCTGTAATCCCAGTGGCTTGGGAGGTGGAGGCAGGAGGATCGCAAGTTCGAGACCAGAGGCAGTCTGTATAACTTAGTGAGGCCCTGTCTCTAAAAGTTAAAAAATGGTCTGGGCATGTAGCTCAGTGGTCCAGCACTCGCAGAGCATGCAAGCATGAGGCCCTGGGTTCAACCCCCAGTACCACAAAAAAAAAAAAAAATTGTTCTGCCAGAATCATCATCTCCAGGTATACTAAAATACATATTGTTAAATAACTTACTAGAAAGTCATCTAAAATTTGTCATTAGTTGTTGTTGTTAGGTGCCCTCGAGTCGGTATCCGACTCATAGCGACCCTCATAGGGTTTTCAATGGCTGACTGTTTCAGGATTGCCTTGGGAGTGGGTTGCCAGGCCCTTCTCCCATTAAATTTGTCATAGCCTATAAAATACCCATAATAGTTACATCAGGGAAATAACCCTTCCCAGAATTAATTATTCTCAAAAATCAGTTATGATCTTGAATTTTCCAAGAGAGACTGCCATCGACAGTCTAGTCTAATAAGTAAAGTTGAACTGAAAAATCAACAACTCTAATCCAAGAGAAGTGAGGTCACCGGGAAAACTGCATTGAAAACCAACAGGCAAATAAAGAAAACCACAGCTTACCAGAGGAGGAGCCTATGAGCAGAAACCTCCAGAGAATTAATGTCAGAGAAAGAAATCCTGAACTGTAATTAATAAGTTGCTGGAGGTTCAGTATGGATAAGTTTGAGAAATTAAAACTCCAAGGAGAGCTGGGCATGGTGGTGCATGCCTCTAATCTCAGCAACTCAACTGTACAATTTGTTGAGACCCTGCCTCAAAATTAAAAGTTAAAAATGGGCTGAGAGTGCAGCCCAGTGGTAGTACACTTGCAAAGTATGTGTGAAGCCCTGAGTACAACCTCTTAAGTACAAAAAAAAAAAAAAAAAACCCCTCCAGGGAGACCCAAGCTTCAGGTGGCTCCCACACTTTTTTGAGTTTTACTCTACAGCAATCACAGTGAATGCTAGTGAAAAAAGAAAAACAAAACAAACCTCTTGTCCTTATGGCAGTGGAGAAGGACAAAAGAACCATTTTAACGTGCGTCAGAACATTCTGGTTTTTTAACAAGATGTGCCCTCAGGAGAATCTATTTAACCAGAGCTTAACCTCCTTGGGATTTTTATCAGAGTCGACTACCTGGGGTAATTGAAATAACCAACTCCAGCTGGCTTCAGTCTTCCACATAAGACTGAGGGTAGGGATGCCTCAACAGGCTAAAGAAAAAATCATAGAATCATTTCAGTAGAAAACTAGGAGGGAAATGGACAGATCCAATACCCATTCATTATAAAATTTTTTTTCAGTAAAATAAGAGTAAAGGAGAATTTCCTCAACTTGACAAAGAACATCTACAAAAAACCTACAGGTAACATCGTACTTAATGGAGAGAAGGTAGAAGCCTTCCCTTTAAGATCAGGACTAAGGCAAGGATGTCCTTCTCACCAATACTTTTTAACATCATACTGGAAGTGCTACCTATTGTAATAAGACAAGAACAGGAAATAAAAGGTGGGAAAGAAGGAATCAAATTATCTTCATTTGCAGATGACATAATTGCCTATCTAAGAAATCTGAATGAATCTACAAAAATACCAGAACTTATAAACTGTTATAGTAACATTGTAGAATACAAGTTTAATTTCAAAGGTCAAGCATTTTCCTACATTTCAGCAATAAACAAGCAGAATTCAAAATGAAAACACAATGCCATTTACATTAGCACCCTCCAAAACGAAATGCATATAAATCTAAAACTAGATACAAGACCTAACAACTAGGCATAGAAAAACTACAAAACCCTAATGACACAAATCAAAAAGTGACTAAATAAGTGGAGGGATATTCCATGTGCATGCATGGGCTGATTCTACATTGCCAAGATGTTGGTTCTTCCCAACTTGATCTGTAGTTCAATGCAATCCCAATCAATTCCCAGGAAATAATTTTATGGACATCAACAAATGGATTCTAAGGTTTATAAAGTTATAAAGTCAAGGCAAAAGCCACAGAATAGCCAACACAATATTGGAGGAGAAAGTTGGAGGACTGGTACTGGCTTCAAAACTTACTATAAAGGCCACAGTAATTATTATAATGTGAAACTGGCAAAAGAATACACAGATACATCAATGGAACAAGGAAGAGAGTCCAGTAATAGACCCATGTAAATATAGTCAACTAATCTTTGACAAAGGAGGAAAGGCATTACAGTGGAGGAGGGAAGAAGTAGTGTTTTACAACAAATGGTGCAAAAAAATTACAAACAGACATTATGCCATTCACAAAAATTAACTCAAAGAAAAACAGACCTAAATGTAAAACTCAAAGCTATACAATCCCTAGACGAGGACATAGAAGAAAATCTAAATATGACACCAAAAGCAGGATCTATGGGGAAAAAATTGATAATCTAGATTTCATAAAAATTCAAAATTTCTGCCCTGTGAAAGACATTCCCAAGACAATGAAGAAATAAGCTTCAAACTAGGAGAAAATATTTGTAAAACATCTATCTTAGAAAGGATTATTATCCAGAATATACAAAAAAATTAATCTCAACAGCAAGGAAACAACATGGTTTTAAAAATGCTTTTAAGACCTTCACCACCACCTTACCAAAGATACACAGGTGCCATGGAGGCATATATGTCATCAGGGAAATGTAAATTTAAGTTGTGAGAAATCACAACATAACCTCTTAAAATGCTCAAAATTCAGAACATTGGCAACACCAAATAATGGAGAAAAGGGAGGAAATCTCATTGCCAGGGGGAATGCAAAGTGGTATAGCTACCTTGGAAGATAGTCTGGTGATTTCTTATAAAATCAAACAAATTCTTACCATATGACCCATCAATTATGTTCCTTGGTATTTAGCCAAAGAACATGATCATATGTCCACACAAAAACTTGCACACATTTATGGCAGCTTATTCATAATTCCCAAAATTTAGAAGTGACCAAGATGTCCTCAATATATGAATGAATAATCTATAGTACATCCAGATGATGTAATGTTATTCAGTGTAAAAAGAAATGAGCTATCAAGCCATAAGAAGTTCTGAAGAAAATTTATATGTATATTACTAGGTAAAAGAGGCCAATCTGAAAAGTCTACATAATGAGTGACTCCACCTATAGGACATTCTGGAAAAAGGTAAAATTATGCAGATATTTAAAAGTTCAGCAGTTAGCCACGCACAGTGGCTCACGCCTGTAATCCCAGCAATTCTGGAGGTGGAGGCAGAAGGATCACAAGTTCAAGACCAGAAGTAGTCTGTGTAACGTAGCAAGACCCTATCTCAAAATAAAAAGTAGGAAAAAAAATGGTCTGAGGGTATAGCTCAGTGGTACAGTCCTTGCAAAGCATGCAAGGGTCCTGAGTTCAACCCCCTAGTACCACAAAAAAAATTTTTTAATTTAATCTAATTTAAAAGGTCACCAGTTGCCTGGAATTAGAGAAGAAGAGAGTAGGTATAGAGGATTGTTAGGGTGATGGAATGGCTCTGTATATACATTAGCTCCAATAATGTCACTCCTGCTTGGCTTGTAGATTCTCCAAGGAAGGAGGACAGGTGCTCTTTATGTTGTTGTTGTTGTTAGGGGCCTCAAGTCGTGTCTCACTCATAGCGACCCTTACAGGGTTTTTAATGGCTGATTGTTTCAGGATTGCCTTGGGAGTGGATTGCCACGTCCTTCTCCCAGTTTGCGGTGCTGGGAATTGAACCTGGGATCTCAGAGACTGCACAGTGGAGCTCTACCAACTGAGCTAAATCCCAGCCCAGATGGTCTTTATAGTCTCTCAAAAATGACTGAGTTTAATTTTTCTGTTTGAACTCTAAGATGTTGGCTGAGATTATCTGAAGGCATGTTTCCAGATCCATGATGTGCTTGCTATTAATGCATTTGGTTCTTTCATCTAAAAGCAAGACTGAACAACAAAGTGGTCAATAGATACCGTGTGATTTTATGAAATGCTGGCGAGTAGGGAGAGGACTGTGGATTCTGGAGAGGTTGTTTTTAGGAGCCTTCCAGTCAAGTCTGACTCATAGCGGCCCTCATGGGGTTTTCGATGGCTGATTGTTTCTTCAGAAGTGAATTGCCACATCCTTTTCCAGTTTTTGTGGTGCTGTGGATGAAACCCAGGTCTTCAGAGAGCACAGCATAGCACTGTACTAACTGAGCTGAAGCCCAACCCTCAGAAGAGGTACTGCTAAGCTTTGTTCAACTTTGCCCCACAAGGACTCAAGTTATGCAGAAGACCCAATCTACCATATATGTGGAGGAGGAAAGGTGTAAGTGAAGGAAACAGAAAGACACTTTGTGCCCAAGCAATGGCATTCACATCGGAAACAAGCCAGTGCTGCTGTGCTTCTGGGGCACAGCATACAGTTTTCAAATGCACTATAATAAGCAGGCCTGCAGCCATAACACTGTGTTGTCAGATCTCAGAAGCTAAGCAGGGTCGGGCCTGGTTAGTACTTGGATGGGAGACCACCTGGGAATACCAGGTGCTGTAGGCTTGGGAGAAGGATCAGGCAACCCACTCCCAAAACTCAATCAGCTAGTGAAAACCCTACGAAGAGCAGAGAAGCACAACAATAGTGTTTCACCTTTTGTACATGGGGTCGCCATGAGTGGGATACCGACTAGACGGTACCCAACACAATAATAGGCAGGTTTCTAGGACAAGAAAATATTTTAGCTTTCTCCTATTTCTTAGGCAGAAAGCAGAGTTATGAGTATCTTTTTACATGTAAAGAATTCTGAATTGAGCCAGTGCAGTGGCCCAGGCCTGTAATATCAGTGGTTCAGGAGGCAGAGGCAGGAGAATCGCAAGTTTAAGACCAGAGGCAGTCTGCGTGACTTAGCGAGACCTTGTCTCAAAAAGTAAAAAAATGGGCTGGGGGTGCATCTCAGTGGTTCAGCACTTGCAGAAGCATGCAAGCGCAAGGCCCTGGGTTCAACCCCCAGTACCAAAAAAAAAAAAGAATTCTGAATTGTTTTTAATTTCCTTGATAAAAATGAGGATTTAAAAAACCACACTTTCTTATGAAGTGCCAGCTAGTGAATGCCAATTTCCCCAGTCTCATCTTCCTTTTTCTTTTTCTGTTAGGAAGGCTATTTATTATTACTAAGCTAAATAATGGAATTATGTGACCAAATTATTTAATATGAATTCTGGTTTCCAGTGCTATACATTTCATTATGTTAGTTAGACATTTCTTCTTATTAATAGAATAGAGTTCATAGTAGAAAATTGGTGAATTATTCTTTTTATTTCTGAACAGATTATGAGCTTCTGAAATTTTTGCAGAATGTAAAAAAGAAAGTCTTTTGAGAAGTAATACAGTACATACATGAGTCAATGCATTAAAAAGAAGTATTTTATTGTATTTAGCTACAGCTGGCTTTACCAGCAGTCATCACCTCCCAAAGCAATTAGTTTTTGGACTGACTCCAAATGGCTTTTTTTCTCCTACTTTTTCAGTAATTCTTAAAAAGTTAATTTTTAAAAAATTAGTAACATTGATCTGAATTCAAATCAACTAGAAGGTAAGTGGTGGCTATTAGTTACCTTTTAAAATACATACATTTTAAGAGGATACCATTTGGGATCTCAACTATTGTATTAAAGAAGTTTCTGTTAGTTCTCTTGTTTTATTTTCTTTTTATATTTTTCTTTTAGAATGGCTGAAGCAGGTATTTTAAAAATAGCAATGTGTATAGTTTATTGAAAGTACCTATCTAAATAATTCAGCGTGGCTAGGGTTTAACTCAGTTGATAAGAGTGCTGCTCTGCACTCTCTGAGGCCCTAGGTTTGATCCCCAGCATCGTAAAAATGGGAGAAGGACAGGACAATCCACTCCCAAAGCAATCTTGAAACAATTAGCCATTGAAAACCCTATGAATAGCAGAGAAACACTTACTTAGTGCTGGGCATGGCACAGTGTCGCAGAGTGTTTCATTCTGTTGTATATAGGGTCGCTAAGAGTCACACCCAACTGGATGGCACCTCACAACAACAAATAGTTCCACAGAGAATGTACTTTTCAAAAAATGTTATGCTTTACCTTTGCCTTTTTTCAAGGAGACAATGCAAATACAGGATACAAAAAGAAACTGAAGAGAACACACCTGCCAAGGCCACCAAGTATTGATTATGAAAATACTCCTGTACAAGGGTAGAGAGAACAGTGTAATGAATCCCATAGACCATCCAGCTTCAAGCATCCCCTGTGTGTGTCTCAGCTTTCACTTTATATTCTCACAGCCCCACCTGACTCCCACTGGACTTTTGAAGAAAGGTCTCAACATTGTATCATTTTTATAATATTAATATGCATTTCTGAAAGACAAGAATTGGTTTTTAAAAGTATTACCTCAACACACCTATCACACTTTAAAAAGTAAACAATGATTCCTTAATATCACATATGTAAGCAACATTTAAATTGCTCTGCTTATCTTAAATTTTTTGTTAGTTGTTTTTGTTTAAATCAGGATCTAAACAAAATCCACATATTTAATTTGCCCAGGAAGTCTCTTCGGCCATTTTAAACCTATAGTTCCTGCTGCCTCTTTTATTTTTCCTTGCCAAGCATCTGTGGATGAAACTGGGTCATTTGTTCTGTAGTTTCCCACATTCTAGATTTTGCTCATTGAATCTACGGGTTATTATTGATTCAGACTTTTCTTCCCATTTTTGCTATAAAAGGGTACCTAGACCTGGATGCTTCATTAGGTCATGTGTTTTGGCACCAATATTTCATTCATAGTTTCATGTACTTCCATCAGAAAATTATCTGTTTTCCTGCTGTGTGGTACTAATATTCATAAACTGGTTCTGATGTTGTTGATCTGGTTCATCCCTACAGATTTGGAAAGAATACTTTTAGAAGCCATTGATGATGATGATCGTTGACCTACATCATTATTTCCCAGGGAAATTGTAATTGCCTTTTCACATCCTTTTCAACTGGATTTTATTCACCACAACTTCTTCTTAAAACTGAAGTACAAAAAATCTGTACAAGAAGCAAACTCAATGAAATTATGGAACATTGTGGATAAATATGAATTATCAAAATCTGGTTATCGCTCATGGTCTGACATGCCTGCTGTATTATAATTGATCTGCAAGAGCAAGTGTAGTGAAGCCTGGGCTGGTATGTCAGAAAGAGTTTTCCTTGACTCTTTTCCAGAGAATTAAGGAGAGTGACAAGTCCCACAGGCTGGCATTTTGGCCAGGGGTGTTAAGTATGAACTTTCACAGTGGCAGTAGACACTGCACACAGACAAGTCTTGGCCTTCTCTAGAGTCTCTGATAATGTGAAGCATGAATAAAAATTTCTTCCTTAGAAGGTCATTAACTTCATATATGTGTCCAATTTGTTTCAAAGACTCCGATGCATGGAAAAATTCGTGAAACATTCCAGCTAAATTAATAGTAAGATTTAGCCCTTCTGTGGTGGCTTTCATTTTTTAAATGCTGTGCAAACATAAACTAATCCATCTGGAAATCCTTGGAGGTCACTTCATTCTGCATTTTGGATTCTTAGAGTTTAGACCAAGAAAGTTGGCTCCTATCTCACATTTTTGTGGCCTAGGTTCTCTCTTCCTGGTCTGTTTCCATACCAGTATGGAGAAGGGAATCAGGCCTTAGAAGTCTGATCCTCCTGGCCTAGGCAGGGTACTGTGGCATGTGCCTATAATCCCAGCAGTTGGGAGACTGAGGCAGGAGGGTGGCAAGTTCAAGGCTACCCTGGCCTACATAGTGAGATCCTGCCTCAAAGAAACAAACAAACAAACAAACAAACAAAGAGAGACAGTCAAATCCTCTTGCTGGTTAGTAATCTCCTGAGTCAGTGATAGAGGACTTTTTTCTGTGTAATGATTGGTTGCTAAGTATATGACTTTAAGGAGTCAACTCTGGAATAATAAGCAGAATCACTAAACTTCCATAAAAATAGAAATCCCACTTTGAATGCTTTACTTTTTTGTAATTAAAAAAATGGATGAGATGCATACAAAAATGTTAATACAATAATGGTATCTCTTTTGACTTTATTTCTGAGTGATATATGGACTGTATTGTTAAGTGTTCCTTTGAATTGATTTTTGTAACCCTAACTAGCTCCTTAAATTTTGAAAGTTTATATAAACACATTAATTGCTATTGGGTGCCATTGTGTTGATTCCGACTCATAGAGGCCCTATGTACAATAGAATGAAGCATTACCCAACACTGCCATGCACACGATCTGTGTATGTTTGAGCCCAATGTTGTGGTCACTATGTTTCTTCTCATTCTAAGTCATGCCACATCAGCAAAAGGAGGTCCCAGGGGCTTTACTCCATTTTCATCATTACAATCAACTCTACATCAAGGAGGCAACTCTTCCTCAGTCACCCCTTGAATGTTTCCAGCCTGAGGGGCTCGTTTTCTGGCATTATATTTGTCAATGCTTCTCTGCTATTTGTAGGGTTGTCAATGCCTAGTTGTTTCAGGAGTGGGCTGCCAGGTCCTTCTCCCTAGTCTGTCTTGGTCTGAAAGCTCAGCTGAAACCTGTCCACCATGGGTGACCCTGCTGGTATCTGAAATACCCATGGCATAGCTTTCAGTATCACAGCAACACACAAACTCCCACAGCATGACAAGCTGACAGACACATGAGGGAATTCATTAATAGAAAGACAAAAGTAATGGTTTTGAATGAGCAAGCATATACACAGAGATATACAGAGTTCAGAGGATGATACAAATATTTTTTGTCTTTTCTCCTTGAGTTGACTCTCATTTGTACCTGCTCCACCTTGACTGGTATGCAGGGTCACCTGTTGTAGGTGCTCTCACCCTTTCTTACTCCCCTGCTCATTCATTCTGGATTGGTTGTTTACAATGGGCTATACAATTTTCAATTAATGGGACTTGTGCAGCAAACAAAAGAAAAGGTCTGCTCTTATAGAGTTTATAGTCTAAAGCAGAACTAAATATTTGTAGACATATGTATATACTCATGTCAGGTACATAAAAATATATGCAATTTATGTAAATATCTATTTACATATATTTATTTAGTATATAATTGTGTATCAGGTATTGATAAGTGTCATGAAAAGCTAAAGGAAGGCCTCAAAAATAAAGTGACATTTGAGCAGAGACAGTAAATGAAGGAATACCTCATGTGGAATATTCTAGTTTACAGCCATACCACCCTGGCTTCTGATCCCATTAGGTCTTGGAAACTAAACAAGGTCAGCCAGGTTAGTAGTTGGATGAAAGACCACCTGGGAACACCAAGTTCTGAAGGCTTGGGAGGAGGATCTAGCAGCCAACTCCCAAAACAACCAGCCATTGAAAACCCTATGAACAGAGGCTGGGGTATAGCTCAGTTGGTAGAGTGCTTGCCCTGGCACACTCTGAAGCCCTGGGTTCAATCTTCAGCACTGCAAACATAGGTGACGCAAATACAGGAAGGAATAAATTAAAACTATAAAAGGGAGGGATGGAAGGAGGGAGGGAGGGAGGAAGGTAGGTAGAAAGGAAGGAAGGAAACCCTATGAATAGCAGAGAAGCACTGACATAGTGCTGGGGATGGCACAGTGGTCAGGGAGTGTTTTTTGTTTTGTTTTGTTTTGTTTTTGCGGTACTGGGAGTTGAACCCAGGGCTTCGCGCCTGCATGCTTTGCAAGTGCTGGACCACTGAGCTGCACCCCCAGCCCATTTTTTTACTTTTTTGAGACAGGGTCTCACTAAGTCATGCAGACTGCCTCTGGTCTCGAACTTGTGATCCTCCTGCCTCCCCCTCCCGAGCCGCTGGGATTACAGGTAGCAGCCACTGAGCCCAGCGGGAGTGTTTTGTTCTGTTGTACATAGGGTTCCTATGAGTCGGACCCAACTCAACAGCACCTAACAACAAATTCCAGTTAGAAAGAAAAGCAGGTGTCAAGGCTCTGGGTCAGGAAAGTGCTAGAATGTCTGCAGAACAGAAAAGAGGCTGGCGTGGTTGGAGAGTGGGCCAGGGTAAAGCTGTATGAGATGTCAGAGAGATGGAGTGTGTGTGTGTGTGTGTGTGTGTGTGTGTGTGTGTGTGTGTGTGTGTGTCCTCAGGATCAACCCTTCATCTTTTTAAACCTCACTCTCCCCATTCGTGCTATGCTTCATTTTCCAATTGGCCTCTAGCTCTGTTGACAGTCACTGGGTTTTGTCTGATCCTTCAACCATACTTTATGTGTCTGCAGAGAGTGAGGATGGGGATTGAAAGGAAAAGACAGACTTCAAGCCATTAAAAAACCTGCAAGACATGCAAGTGTTTCTCTTGCTAGTATCAACACCTCTGACTGCCTTACTTCAAGACATTTTATGCTGTCTCTTTTCTAACTTACTAAATGCTTTCTTCTCTATCTTATTTTGATAAGAGCTGGGGGTTAGAAAGTACTGGAACACTCTATCCTGCTAGAATCATCTTTAATATTTATGTAACCTTTCCAGTTACATTTAATATGTTTTATAAAGCTACAGAGTAACACATATAAAAGTTAAAATAGCAATTAAAAACAAAATAGCAGATATGTAATCTTTCCCTTCTCCAAACCCCACCTTCCTGGGACCAGTATAGACTATTTATTCTTGTACACTTTAATACTTATTGAAAACAAACACAAACTCTTTATGTTTGAAAAATAGATAACCCTTTAAAGTTGAAGAATATCTCAGGCCATTTCAATGTCAAGTGGAGGATTAACATAAATTTGTTGTTTTTAGGCGCCATCAAGTCGGGTCTGACTCATAGTAACCCTATGTACAACAGAATGAAACACTCTCCTATTCTATGCCAGATACATAATTTTATTTATGCTTAAGACCCTTGTTGCTGACACTGTGTCAATCCATCTACTTGAGGGTTTTAATTTTTTCATTGACCTGCTACTCTCCCAAACATGATGTCCTTCTCCAGGGATTGGTCTCTCCTGACTACATGTTCAAAATACAGAAGACACTGTCTAACCATCCTTGCTTCCAAGGAGCACTCCAGTTGCACTTCTAGGATAAATCTATTGGTTCATTTGGCAGTCTGTGGTATACTCAATATTCGTCCCCAGCATCATAATTCAAAGCATCAATTCTTCTCCTGTCTGCCTTGTTCAATGTCCAGCTTTCACAACTATATGATGTGACTGAAAATACCATGGCATAAGTCAGGCACACCTTTGTCTTCAATGTGACATCCTTTCTTTTCTTCTTTCTTTCTTTCTTTCTTTCTTTCTTTCTTTCTTTATTTTGCAGTACTGGGGGTTGAACCCAGGGACTCATGCTTGCATGCTTTGCAAATGCAGTACCACTGAGCTACATCTCCCCAACCCATTTTTTTACTTTTTTTGAGACAAGGTCTTGCTAAATTATGCAGACTGCCTCTGGTCTCAAATATGTGATCCTCCTGCCTCTGCTTCCTGAGCTGCTAGGATTACAGGTGTGCACCACCATGACCAGCTACTTTTCAATACTTTAAAGAGATTTTTTGCCACAACTTTCCCCAGTACAATTAACATAAGTAGATGATACAAAACATAGATTTTTGAATTTGCCAAAATTTTGTCCAGAGTGGAAAAAAATCAAGATTCAGAATTTCAGACTTTGTTATTCTGCAGAAATAATTACAAAATGAAATTAGAAGTTGGTTATAAACTTTGACTTGAGCAGTAGTTTATTACTTGTCAGAAAAAAAAAATCTCAAAAGATAATGGACTAAAGAAAAGTGGAAGGAGCATGAAGAAATGATAATGGGAGAAAAGAAATGAAATATCATGTATTTGGGAGATGCCCACATATAGACAGAAATACTCCAAAAAAGACATGCAAGTAGGAGGGAGACCACCAGGGAGGAAGGGGTTGAGGGAGGGGAGTCATGAGAGGGCAAGGGGAAGGGAATGTGAGCAGTGTATAATGAAATGCATGTATTAAAATGTCATAGTGAGACCCATGAAGATGTACACTAAAAATTGTCAATAAGAAATGAAAAAAAGAGAAAAAAGAAAGATCTCAGTGCATGCCTCTGTGGAATGTGGCCCTTCTTACTTGTGAGAATGTGGCTGTTATAGAACTTGATACATTCTGTGCCTCTCCATCATCTCCTGCTACTACTCACACCCTAGATAGACTAGGGCTGGATTGAGTATTACAAGATGCATAGTTCCACTTAGAAATTCAGTATTGAGCTAAATCCTTGGTTGATAATAAATTTTTAAATGAACTAATTTGCTCTCAACACTTGTGATTAGGATAATCACTCTGTTGGAATATATGCACAGTAGAGATAAAAGGTATTTAAGCAGTAAAGGCTGATTATTCTATTTCCTTCTATGAACAGTTAATGTTTATGCCCTAGGAGAATCATAGTCTGAAAATGTACTTGAGTTTTCCTTTGTGACTCCTTCAGATTTAAGCTGGACTAGGTAGCTTGTTTGCGATAAAAGTGGCATATACCAGGAAAATAGCCAGTCTAATTTTGATTGTTTAGGAGAATTAATGCTATTTGTTCTATGTTTATAGTTTTCCATTTCTCATGTTCCTTAATATAGTTTCCCTGCACAACACTCATCACTGTATTTTATTTACAAGTAACATATTTGGTAGTGGGTTTTCATTACATTCTCACAGTGTGTCTTGAGATTCGCAGTTGTTTTTAATCTTACAATCATGAGATATCCTTGTAAATGGAGAACCTTGGGTGGGGTTGAGGGTGGAAGAAAGGATCTAACTTGTCTGATAATGAAGGTTAGAGAAGTCTGTGCACTGGTATGAAGCCTCAGAGCTCCCTCTGGCAGGGTAACTTGAAGGCTTTTTTTTCCTAGTAGAGGTCAACCTCTGTCCCATCCATCCACTCATCCCTGTATCCATCTTCTCCTACATCAGTACCCACAGGACCAACCTAACCCATAAGTCCTAGCTCTGACACCTGGAAAATATGCCAAATTCTCAGGTCCATGTCAGGACAAATCTGCAGCCTGACCAGTGGAAGTGACTAGCAGTGACTGCTTAGTAGCAAAGCAGGGATGAGACAAAATGGGGCTAATGCATCTCCTCACCTGCAGAGGTGGCTTTGTTCAACCCCAGGATGAGATGCCTATTCCCACCTGGCTCTTGATTAGCCTCCACACTCATTCATGTCCCAGCCCCCCATCAACCCACTCAGCAGAAGAGCCCACAACTACCTGACAGAAAAATAGATCAACAAACATCTATACTCCCACCCTCTCTGCCTCTCAATACTTCTCAATAAGAAAGCAAACATGCAATGCGGGGCCACTATTACTTATCTATCTCTGTGTAACAAATTACCACAAACCTAGCAGGTTAAAAAGAACACTCATTTATTACCTCACAGTTTCTGTGGATTAGGAGTTCAAGCATGGCTTGTGTCCTTTGCAAAGCTACAAGGCCAGAGCTGTTCTCATCTGGAGGCTTGGCTGGGGATGCATCTACTTTCAAATGCATTTCATTCCTGGAAAAATTCATATTCTTGCACTTATGAGGCTGAGGTCCCTGACTTCTTGCTGACTATCATCTGAAAGTCACTCTCAGCCACAAGAAGCTGCCCATAGCTCCCAGCTACGGGGCCCTTGCCATAGGCTGTCCAGCGATGTGACAGCTTATTTCTTCAAAGCCCACAAAAAAGAAGGCCTCTAACATCAGCCCACAGACTTCTAGCAAGATGGAAACTTATATTACACTTAAGAATCACAGAAGTGATGAAACAGAACTTCTGCTATAAACTAATAGCTAGAAGCAAGTTCCTGTCCAGTCAATAAAGAGGGATAACACAAAGAAATGAGGCAGGGAACATAGGAGCCATCTTGGATTCCATCTGTTCCTCAGTTGAAAAAGGATTGTTTGCTTATTATATCTCATCCTGTTCCAAAAAGGATGCAGAGTAGATTAGGTATCTACAGTCCAATAAGGCAGACCATTGGACTACCATAGGCATGAGCAATAAACTGAACAGTAAAGTAGAAGGTATTTTGTATGTAGCCAAATCATATTTAAGGTTGCATAGAGGGAATATTATTGCCATTTCCAGAAAAAGCCATCACAAAACTTAATGGAATAAGCATCATGTTTTAATATACCAAGAGGAAAATAAAGTTAAACTTGGAGAATGAAGAGTGCACTTAGTGTGAATGGCTGTCTGCCAATACCAATAGCATTTTTTTTTTAATTCTAGATCACATTTCCCTTTTCATTTCCTGCTTTCTCCATGCACCAGGTTCTCCATCCCCTTCTTGATCTCATTACATGAGAATCCTCATCATTCTGGCCATTTACTGCCCATGCCAGTATATTCTACAACACAACCACTACAATCACTTAGAGAAGATGCCCTTATTATATACTTGTTTTTGTCAGTTTTCTAGCTCAGTAACTAGGACCAACTTTGATACTTTGGCTGTGTGTAAAAGTTGAGACTTTGTATACATCATCTTAACAGAGCTTGAAAGGGACCTTATTGATACATTTGACAGTGTTCAAAAATACAAAATTTATGTTTACCTTAAAATGGATCATATTTAAAGATCCATTGCTATTGCTAATGCTGAAACAAGATATTTTTATATCCAAGATACTTTTAGTCATTGCTTTGCTACATGTGATGCAAATTATGACTCATTTTCTATTCCTACAAATTCATTTGGTGATCTCACTTTAAATTCATATCTGCCTACTTCACGTGAGCTGTTGGTACAGCCATTCTACCCTGCTCATTCGTTCTTGATTCATGGACAGATATTCACTCTTGCTTCATAGACAATTTTACACCTTCATCACTCATCTCAAACACCTCCTTCCCCCATTACTCTCAGCTGATTGGTTGGCTTTCTGTTTCACCAAGAATATGGAAAGCACTCAAACAGATCATGCACCCCCACCCCACCCCTCATCTCCATACTTATTCTGTGCCTCCACCAAGAACTCTGATTTCCCTCCACGTGCTGCAGATAAACTGCACATCCTCTTCCACTTTGCTCTTGACCATCCCCTCTTATCTGTTCAAAAATGCTGTGATATATTTAGATAAAATTAGGAAACAAGTTTGTTTTGCATATGGAAGCAAGAGTTGGTACAGTTGGAAATGTGGGGATCATGAGAAAAAGGCTAAGAAGTTGAAAATTCAGTAATCACCTAATAGGTCACTCTTTGAAAGCAACGAAATTCTTCCTTCATGGTCCCATCATATATTTTATTCACCTTAACCTCTGAACTTCCCATCTATCACATAATGATATATTTGAAGGTCATATGATCTTAAAGGATGTCTGACTTCTCCACCAGAATGCAAAACTGCTCTAGCATGGGAACCATGACTTGTCTGCAATTTTGTTTGTTTGCTTGCTTGTTTGCTTGTTTTGCACCCCTGCCTGGCATAGGGACAATGCTTTAGTTGGTGCTCCATATGTGTTAGTTGAATGAATTGATGGAAAAATGAAGGAATGACTCTCAGTGTTTATTCATTCAAACTGAAAGAAGCTGAAAATCCTTTGCCTACAGAATGCCTTTTTAATGTAAATTCAGTAAACACACACATACACACGCACACACACAGCTTTAATGAAATTGAGATACTTTTCACATCAACAACAACAGAACTCATAGGCTATCATCACAGAATAGTATAGAACAGATCTGGGAGAATTCTTCTTCAATGTAGTCCAGGATGTCTTGGTAATTTTCAGTACTCAATCCCCTTGTGTTTACATGAACCATAATGAAATTTGCCCCAACCATCTTTGGATGCTTCTAATCAGAAAAAGATGGTTGTGTTGGCCATGGCCCAGCTGTTTCACTACCTGGCACCATGCCTTGCTGGCAAGAGGTTCTCAGTAACAGTCAGAGGAATGCAATGAGTGAGAGGAGTAGGCAGATCCATGGATTTTGCCCACCTGCCTCTCAGCTTTCCTGAGGGTACAGCACTGCCTCCTGTGCTTGGGAGGCTGTGATGGCTGAACAGGCTATCCCTGGTGAGGTTTGCCTCCTGCCTGTCACTGGCTGCAAAGTCTCCAGAGAGGAGCCCTCTGAGCCCAATTCACACTCATTACCCACCCAGGTAACAGCTATGATTTCAGCTTCTGCTCCTCCATTAAGTCACAGGAGGATGGAATTTAGGCAAAAGAAAACCTCAGAGGAAAATTTTCCCATGGAGCAGGATGAAGATGAGGCTTCCCAGGAGAAAGAGCAAAGGGCTGAAATGTGGCTATAGGCCGGGGGTGGGGCTGAGCCGTCCCTCCCACCTCACTGAGTGGAGTGCTGCTGCAGGCCAGGCCGGAAAGGCATCTCCAACTCCTCTCCAAGTGCTCCACAGTCACCTCAAGGCTTCTGGACACACGTGTCACCTCCCACGATGGCCCATTACTGTTCTCCGCGAAGTGATTCATTGTCAGGGCGAGCATCCTAGGAAATTGGCTTCACACAAAAAAATCTGCACTCTGCCTCAAAATATTCAATAACTCCTCAACCCCAGGAGACACATTCTTTTCCCTTCTTATTCTTTGCCTTTCTTTTTCCAATGATTTATGTGATCATATACTATATATATTATCTGAGTCTCTGCTGCAGTCTTCAACTTTGGGACTGTTGAGTTTTCCCATCAGCCTTTCTGTGAGCTTCCTTATAAATCACTCTCATTCTCTTTCCACCCACTACCTTCGAATGTTTAAGGCTATTTAACTGTTTCTTCTTTTTCTTCTTTCCTTTTCCTCATTTTTTGGCAGGCAGAGGGGATACATGTTCGTAAGAAAGTTCTGGAAACCTTCCTTCCATCCACCTCACTACCTAGCATGTCACTTTGCAGGTGACTTTCATCCAGAGGCTCTGCTGCAGCCCACAGAGGATGCTCAGGTCCTGAGGCCACTCAGGGGTGGGTGGAAGGGGAGGATCAAAGGGCAGGGCTGATGGAGTTCAAATTGAGAAAAGGCTGGGGAGAGAAGGGGAAGAATTCCAAAATTGGATGTGTCAGGAAGTGGGAGAGATACAAACAAACTCTAGGAGTCACTAAACAAGGAAAATTTACATCCAAAATGTTGTGCAGGCTGACTTGACACAAGAAGGCATTCTTCAAAAAATAATGGAAATTGTAGAGAATCTGCAAATTTATAAGAGATTTTTTTTACTGCACCTCAAGCCCTATTTTTATTTTTTATTTTGAGCCAGTATCTCACTAAGTTGCACAGGCTGCCTCTGGCCTCAAACTCATGATCCTCCATCAGCCTCCCAAGTCACTGAAAGCACAGATGTGCACACAGCCTTCAGTTCTATATCTCTTTTTGCACATCCACCCCCCCACGCACACAAGGCCTCTAACTTGTTTCTTCTACTCATCTCATCCCAACAGCACATTATCTTTGGACAAGTCATGTTACTTCTGAGGATTCCCGTTTCCTCAGTTTTGAAACTGAGGAAATGAATGGCTGTCTACTGGCTAAGATCTCTTCTAATTCTGCAGTAGATTGATTTGTCATGACTGTGTCCCCTGTCAGATCCCTCAAATAATAGTGTAGATTTCACAGCCCCTCCTTCTCTGATGAGTCTGGCAGCCAGACCCTCCAGCTGGAGGGAGCCCTGGTCTCTGTGAGGAAGAGGGCAGCCCCCAGTTCTGGTCTGAGGCCTGAGGCTGGGAGGAGGGGAGGCTGAGGAGCAGGCAATCAGCTCTGGTCCTGGCTCAAGGCCAGGCCCTGCCACTGACCTGAGGTGCAGCTCCACCAGCTTTCCTGCAGCACAGTGTGAGGACCTAGCAGGGCCTGCACAGGACACTCAGTGCAGTGGCCACACTGAGGGGCTCGGAGCACCTGGCATCTGTTTTCCCAATCTTTGTCATTGTCCTCAGCATGGCCATCATCATGAAATTGTCACAGCTAAACTCCAAGAGTACAAGGAGTGCTCCTGTCTCCATTTTGTAGAAATATCAGATATAAACAAGAAATATAGATAGAAAGAAAGAAAGAAAGAAAGAAAGAAAGAAAGAAAGAGAAATGAAGGAAGGAAGAAGGAAAGGGAAGGAAGGAGGGAGGAAGAGAGAGGAAGGATGGAAGAAAGGAAGGAAGGAAAGGAAAAGAAAAGAAAGGAAAAGAAAATTCTAGTGATGTGCACTTTCAGAGTCTGTATATTTCAAGGTCCAGAAGTGATCAGAATCTGTGTGATGCTTATGAAAACTAATTCTCCCCTTCTCCCCACTTTTTCTCATCCTCCACCTCAGGTGACAAGGAACCTCTTTAAATTCTTGTTATAAAGAACCAGTGTACGTATTTCAGACATGTTTTCAGGAGGGAACAATCCCTGGAGAATGACATCATGTTTAGGAGAGTGGCAGGTCAACAAAAAAAAAGGAAGACCCTCAACCAGGTGGATTGACACAGTGTCTGCAAGAGTGGGCTTAAACATAAAAAAGATGGTGTGCATGTCAAAGTATCAAGAAGTATTTCGTTCTGTTGTACTTAGGGTAGCTATGAGTCAGACCGGACTTGACAGCACCTAACAACAACAATATATTGAAAACTACATCCATTCCTTATTATAGTATATGGGTTTGGTTTTCTCAGTGAATGCTTTTGTTGGCTGCATAAAGCCCTAAGCTGACAAACCCTTCTGGTTATTATCATAGATATATAATGGACTGGATGGAACTATGGAAACTTCTAGAGTCAATATTAAGTTAGGTGGTATTAAGAGTGCCACCTAAGAAAATTCTCTCTGAATGTACCACATTTTAAATTTTGAGTCAAAAGCTTCTTTATTAATAGGCAATCTCTCTGTCCCTCTCTCAGTAATATAGGTGAGAAAAGGTCATTTTGCAAACAATCTGAAGAAATGACCAAAAAAAATTATACCATAAAGTCAGAATAAAAGAGTTTGTAAAAAAAAAAAAAAAAAAAAAAAAAAGATAAATTAACTAAGAACCAGTGCTAGCAGGGCACAGTGGTGCACTTGTCTGATCTCAGCAACTCTGGAAGCAGAAGCAGGAGGAGGAGGACTGTGAATTTATTTATCTATTTATTTATTCATTCATTCATTTATTTTGTAGTACTGGAGAGTTGAACCCAGGGCCTCATACATACTTTGCAAATGCTCTACCACTGAGCTGCACCCCCAGCTCCCTTTTTATTTTTTATCTTGAGACAGGCTCTCACTAAGTTACACAGGCTGCCTCTGGCCTAGAACTTGTGATCTTTCAGCCTCTGCCTCCCTAGGCCCTGAGATTATAGGTATGCTGGTTAAGTATATTTTCAAGGGTCAAAATATGTAATAACAAAATAACTTACTAGAGATGCTTCTCTCATGTTTATTCTTAAAAGAATCACAAAAGTTATTGGTGGAAAAAAGGACAATCATGCAGTGGAAAGAGAAGAGGTCACCAAATTTTTCTCATTTTCTTGAATTTTGCTCTTTTATTTTAAAATATTTACACATCATGACTCTCAGCACTATTTCATGATTTGTATTATTATTTCATTGTGCCAAAAAAGTGCTACATTTTAAAGATACAGTTGGCTTTTCAAACCAGTGTTATTTTTCTTAACTTAATGTTCCATATTCTTAAAAAGAACTTATTACCATTTAGTCTTGCTATACTTCTGGATTTTTGAGAACTCTTATAAAGGTCAAAAGGCATTCTTATCATACTGGAACCACTCTATTTTTCCTATTTCTATTCAAAACAAGAAATATCTGTTTAAAGGAACTTACCATTTTCAGCCCTAAGGAGGTCCTGATAAGTATAATTAGCAAAAGCAGCTAATTACAAAAACTGCAGCTAATCCAAGTTCACTGCATCACAAGCCTGTTGGAAAGTGCTCAAAGCACTGGAGACTGATGTCTTTAGTGTTTCTATTTAGCCCTAAAGATTCTGCCAAAGTGCCCATGAAGGTAAGGAGACCATGATGGACATTACCTCTCAGGGGAGGAAACACTACCAACAACAGCCCCAGGAACCAGTTGTAAAAAGTAGTTGCCTAGTATAAAGGAAGGGGCTGGGGGTTAACTCAGTTGGTAGAGTATCACCTTGCACTCTCTGTGGCCCTTGGCTTAATCCCCAGCACCACAAAAATGGGAGAAGGATGTGGCAGCCCACTCCCAAAACAATCAGGAAACAATCAGCCATGGAAAACCCCATGAGGGTCACTATGAGTCATACAGGACTCAAAGACACCTAACAACATCTAACTTTTGCTGTCTCCCCAGCCTATTCCTAGCAGAGCAGCAAGAATAACAGATGGGATCATGTCATTCCTTTGCTTACAGCCTTGCAGCCGTTTCCCATTTCTCTCAGAGTAAAAACTTACAAAAGCAAGCAAGATCCATCCTAGTTGGATCAAACTCCCCCACCCTCCCCTTTCCCCCACCGACTGACTTCATCTCCCTGCTCAGTACTGGCTTCTTTGCTGACCTTCTGACACAGTCAGCACAGTCCTACCCAGGGCCTTTGCTGTGTCCTTCTGCCTGGAACTCTCTCCTCTTGAAGAGTTCCTCCTTCAGGCCTTTGCTAACTTACCCCCTTTCCATGAGGTACCCTGACTGAGCACCCCAAGTACAACTGATATCAGCCCCCCTGCATTCCAGGCATGCCTTGGCATGCTCACCTTTTCTTTTCCTGCAGTACCTACTGAATTCACAATATATCATGTAATTATTTTGTCATGTGTCTTAAAACCCCACTCCCCACCCCAGTTACAATGTTAGCTCATGAAGGAAAGAAGTTTTTCTATTCAGCTCACAGATACCCCAGAGAACCTAAGATACTGTCTGGCACCTACCCGCCCATGCATATAAATCTGTTGGATGAATGGATGTCAGTGCCCTGTATTACGAAGAAAACCACTGCCAGGGATGGCAAAGAAGACTTTGAGGTGGACTTACACAAAGTGACAAAAGGAATTCTGTTCAATTATGATATCAAAATTAGCCTTACTTTGCATATAGTTTTATTGGCTCACATCTACTTCAACTTGGAAGTCTTTAGGGGCAGAAATAATATCTATTTAACATCCCCTCACTCTTTGCAAATACTAAGTTTTTGCTGAATATTTATTGAAATGAAAATGCTTTCTAGAAATGAGACAAAACAAAATTGAACAAATTTATGCTGTTTTCCACTATACACATACACATACATACACACACACACACACACACACACACACACACACTTATCTTTTAAATTTGGCTAAAAATGATATCAAGATACTACCTAGGTGGATTCACTCAAATTCACTATGCTATGTCAGGAAAAAGCAGAAGGAAACCAAGAAAAGGAAGAGAGAGGGAATAACAACCTAAATGTTACGGTTAGGTGCTGTAGAGTCAGGCCCAACTCATAGGGACACTATGCACAGCAGTCAAAACACTCCCTGACACTGACCTACCCCCAGCACTGTGTCAGTGCTTCTCTGCTATTCATAGGGCTTTTGACGGCCAATTGTTTCAGGATTGCTTCAGGAGAGGGCTGCTAGGTCCTTGTCCAGTTTTTTTAATGCTAGGAAGCAAACCCAGGGTCTCAGAGCGCACAGAGCAGCACTCTACCAACTGAGCAAAACCCCAGCCCTAACAACCTAAATAGTGTAGGTAAACTTCTGGCTATTATCTTCAATGAGTATAGTCATAGGAGATAGCAGAAGACAAGAGGGATGATTTTGTCCTTCTCAAACAATCTCAGGTCCTGGGAGCCCTCATGGTGTGAGCATCTTGCTGTGGTGAACAAGATTCTAGTGTTTAAAGACATGCATTGTCCATGTAACATGGCCTGTAGACAAGTCTTACTTTACCTAGTGCTCAGTGGAAGAAGCAGCTCTGTAGCCCAGTTTTGAAGAATGATTTCTCTGTGTTTAGCTTCTTGAAATATGGTATGTCACTTCCCAGCACTGAGTTAATCTAAAGGATCTTCAAGAGTCATGTTGCTAGGTGTGGTGGCTCATGCCTGCAATCCCAGCACTTGAGAGGCAGAGGCAGGAGGATGTCAAGTTCTAGGCCACCCTGGGCTACATAGTGAAACTCCATCTCATAAAAAGGAAAAGGAAGGAAGGAAAGAAGGAAGGAAAGAGAGAGAAAGGGAAGGGAAGAGATGGGAAGGGAAGGAGGGAGGAAGGAAGAAAGAGAGAAAGAAAGAAAAAAAGAAAGAAAGAAAGAGGAAAGGAAAGGAAAGGAAAGTAGTCATGTTGACTATGTGTGATTTGGTTGTATTGGCTAAGTTAGGACTTAACCCTGATGTGGCCCCACAGTCTCTAAGCAGCCATACCACCGTGGTGTCCAATCTCATCAGATCTTGGAAGCCAACCAGGATTGGGCCTGGTTAATACTAGGATGTGAGACCACCTAGGAACACCAGGTGCTGTAGGTAGGCTTCTGAGAAGGACCTCACAACCCACTCCCAAAAAACAATCAGCCATTGAAAACCCTATGAATAGCAGAGACTCACTGACAATAGTGTTTCACCTGTTGTACATAGGGTTGCTATGAGTCAGATACTGACTCGGCAGCACCTAACAACAACAACCTTCAAGAATAATAACAACCAAAGAAATCTTTACAGAATTATGCCTTCAACAACACCTAAATAAAGATCTTTTGGAAACTTTTAAAAGTTATACAGAATTCCTATATAGTCTACAACAGGGACAAGGTGAGAACATGAAAGAGATTCATGCAACTTCCCTGTGTATCCTAATTTCTGGAAGGAAGAGACATTCCTTTTTAGTCCAATGGCAGAGTCTATAATTAGAGCTGTACATGTTGTTTTTTTTCTCAGTAATAACTACATCTGTGAAGATGTGGGGTGGAGTATGACACACTGCAAGCTACTCACAAAGCATAAGCACTTGGGGAGGGTATTTCACCTACAACAGTCTCTCCATCATGTTAAATGGCCATTCCTTCCATGTAAAACCAGAGTGACACCTTATATAACTCTCCACAAATTAGTACTTTTCTATGTTTCCCTCTGCCTGCAGCTATAGCCCTGTGACATCTGATCCCGTCAAATCTCAGAAGCTAAGCAGGGTTGGGCCTGGTTAGTACTTGGATAGGAGACCGCCTGGGAACGCCAGATACTATAGACTTGAGAAGAGGACCTGGCAATCCACTCAAAAAACATCAATCCACCATTGAAAACCCTATTAACAGCAGAGAAGCATGTACAATAGTATTTCACCTGTCGTATATAGGGTCGCTATCAGTTGGATACCAACTCAACGGCACCTAACAACAACATGTTTCCCTCTTAAGTTTTCAAATTCACCAGTGAGTCTTTGGGGAGTGGCAGCAGTTCAATTTGACAGATGTCTTGGGAGATACAAAAGGCAATAGGAAAGGACAAAAGTACAGCGAGAGACACAAACTTGTCTCTGTGTCAGTTTAAAATACACCAGGGCTGATATTATATTGCATTCACATATGGTTGGCTTTAATGTGTGTCTAGGGCAGGTGAGTTAGTATTAAAGTATCTTATTCTAGAGTCCATCGTGTGCATGGCACAGTGTCCAGGAGTGTTTCGTTCAGTTCCACATGTTCTGGAGTGCATGCTCCCAAGAGGCCTCCATGAGCACTTCCAATACTGTTGTCAAAACACACATACCAGGCCGGGCACAGTGACTCATGCCTGTAATCCCAGTGAGTTAGGAGGTAGAGGCAGGAGGATCCCAGGCTGGAGGCCAGAGGTAGCCTGAGCAACTTAGCGAGACCCTGTCTCAAGATAAAAAAATAAAAATAAAAATAAAAATGGGCTGGGGGTGCAGCCCCGTAGTAGAGCACTTGCAAAATATGTGCAAGGCCCTGGGTTCAACTCAGTATGGAAAAAAAAAACAGAAATTTATTCAACATGAGGATTTTTAGATAGTAATTCTTACTGATGAAGTAACAGATGGGCAAGTTAGATAGTTAGCTAGAAAGACTGTATAGGCACCATCATCCATGAGTAAAAGAGGTCTAAGACCAGGCAGCCCAGCAGGCTTAACAAACTGAAGCCCAGGTTTATTTGGTCCCCACACTTCACAAAGCCTCTCATCCCAACATGAGTAGAAGAGAGGCTGTTCCAACTCACAGCTGCTACTGTCCTCAGAGAGAGCCTCCTGTGCTAGTGTGCAGAGGAAAACCTAAAGATGGAACAAAGGCCTCCCTGAGCATGCAAGACCAGATGGTGCAGAACTCACTTTGCACTTGTTTGATAATAAATATTTGTACTTCCAACTGCATTTTATTTAAGGTTTTCTTTCCGCATTACATCCCATCTGGTTCTAAACACCAGGGACCACCGGTATTTACAAAGGACATGGCAAGCTTTAAGCAGCCAAATTGATTTAGGTTAATTTCCAACATCAGGACTCTGGTATTTGGTATTAAAAATGACCCAATAAGTGGAATATTCTTAGAATAGGCTTTCCTGGAATCGCTGGAAAATACCAGTACTTTAAATCTGTCACAAACTCTTTTGACATTAGTAACTTTGAACAGTGGTCTCTAATCTATAGCAAAATACTATATACCAAAAGGATATGAGCCTTTTTAGATGCAATGGAGTTTTTGTTTGTTTGTGCTTTTGTTTTTGGGATTTTGTTTTTGTTAATAATTAGTGCCAAGTGCTGCTGGAAAATCAGTTTCACTCTTCACTTTTAGCGAAACACATTTGTTTCTAGCAGATTGAAGTAAATTTCTAGGAAAAAAAACAATTCCAAGTGACCATGGTGTTGAGTTTTCACTACATCTTTATTGTATTTTTCAATCTCATATAGATCATATAAGGTTCCTCTCTCACTACATTTTAATACTTAGGTCAATACCATTTCATGGAAAACCATCCCTTTATGGAAATATCTTTCATATCTTGATGAGTATTATATGAATATCTACTGAACTCATGGAAATACAGGTATTTTGTGTCATTTTAAAACACAAGGCTTCTTTTTCTATCCATTGATACATTTTATTAGTCAATTGCAGTTGCCCCATTAAGTGATGGAGGTAGGCTGTTTGAATGCACATTTAATTATGGAGGAAGTGAGCTATTCTTTCAAGTAAGTTATCTATGAAAGTAGCTTTTTAAACACTTCTTAAGATGCAAAATAATCCATCACATTTTATCACCATATGTCTCAGAAGGAAGAAACTCGATCTTGTCCAAAGAGATGCAACATATTTTGATTACAGAAGATATTTTGCTTTGCCTGAATGTAATATGGATAGCAGAAGTCAAATCTATTAATAGTAGCTCTTCCATAAGCTGCTATGCAAATAAATTTCTTTTCCTTTTTGGCTGCAAAAACAGAAACTTACTGGGTTTATTGTTTCTCTCATATGGCTTGAAGTAAGCCAGCAATTCTCACCATATTTGTTTAGTAAAGCATGATGAACATTTTGCTACCTTCTGGAAACGCACTTCTAAAATATTTGGACCTTCACCAAGTAAATAAAACTCTAGATTGTTTGGGGTTCCTTTTCCTTCTTGATTTCAGATTCTAGAACAAAGTCATCATCTTCTGTGTGGCAATCAATAATCATAGATAAATGAAATAATATCGCAATATTATAAATACTCTGATTTTAATCAGCCTTTATCTATCATTGGTACCTCTTAGAGAAGAAAGTTTGGCCTTAGAAAATCAAGTTTTGAATTAACTAAAAGAAGAATGGAAGCCAGGTGTGGTGGCACACACCTGTAATCCCAGCAACTCAGGAGGCTGAGGCAGGAGGATCACAAGTTCAAGACCAGAGGTAGCCTGCAAAACTTAATGAGACTATCTCAAAATGTTTTAAGAAAGGAAAGGAAAAGAAGAGAAGAGAAAAGAAAAGAGAGAAAAGAAGAATGGAGGCTGTTGTTGTTAGGTGCCACTGAGTTGGGTCCAACTCAAAGTGACCCAATGTACAAAAGAATGAAATATTCCTCAACACTATGCCATCCCCAGCACTGTGCCAGTGCTTCCCTGCTGTTCATAGTGTTTTCAACAGCAGACTGTTTCAGGATTGCTTCAGGAGTGGGCTGTTAGTTCCTTCTCCCATTTATGTGGTGCTGGGGATCAAACCTAGGGCCTCAGAGAGCACAGAGTGGCACTCTACTAACTAGGCTAAACCCTAGTCAAGTCATTTTTATTTCCATAGTGTTAAATTAAAGTTATGAAATGAATTGCCAGCTTGAGCCAAGTACAGTGCAATACTATTGATACCTCAAAACAGTCATTTTCTGTCCCAGTTCAGCTTCCATTGCTGAGCAGAGAAAAAGTCAAAGCATCCTCCATTCTTGTCTGCATTTGAGATATAGATATGACCTGTGTTCACGTCAGAGGATGGCTCTTCTAAACTCTAAGCAGCATGACATTTTGGCAGCTTAGATCTGAACCAAGAGTCCCAGCAAAGGTGCAAGCATTTATTTGTGGCAGAAATAACTCAACTTCTTAGAATAAGATCTTAATTTTTCTTAATCTGTAATATTGGCCCAAGATTCTTGTGTCTCTCCATGGCAGTCTGGGTCCTTCTGCATATGTGACCGTGTCTATTGATGTCTGTGCATCTTTGATTCCTCAGCTGTGCTCTAGAATGACCTAAAAAGAAGAGGTAGGGACAGCTAGGAGTTTCCAGGTTAGGCTTAGGCCTGGAGCTAAAATTCATCTGTGATGATTTATAGCATGAACAAGGCTGCTGTTCTTCCATTAGCTGCTTGGCCAGATGTGTGGTTAGGCTGACAGCAGCCAAGGGATGCTCCGAGCTTCCACGCAGTCACCTTGGAGACCATAACAGCAGTGTTGAGAGAACAGAGCTACTTGTTTGCAGCTCAGGAGGATACTTTTCTATATCCTCCCATGCTGAAAAGGAAAATCAAGCCAGGGAAGGTATTAGTATGCCACCTCTAGATTTCATGTTTGCTATGAGACAGAATAGATCAAATCCACACCTTCATTCTTAAGTGATCATCCACTTAAAACACAAAAAAGTACTTTCCTTGAGGTCTCACAGTTGACCATGGGGATATGAATGTATTCTATGAGTAGCTTTATTATTAGGCACTTCAATTCTGATTTCTATTCCTTTTCTCCATGTATTTAGGAATACATTAGCTTCCACTGGATCCTTTTCCCTAAAAATTTAAATCAGGAAGATCCTACTAAATGGGAGAAAATTTTCACAACTTTCACATCTGACAGAGGACTCATTTCTAGAATTTACAAAGAACTCAAGAAAGCAACTGCCAAGACAACAAACAATCCAGTACACAAGTGGGCAAAGGAGCTGAACAGCCAGTTCTCAAATGAAAAAGTTCGTAAAGCCATGAAGCACATGAAAAAAATGCTCAATATCCCTAGCCATTAGGGAAATATAAATCAAAACAACTCTGAGATTCCACCTTACTCCAGTAAGAATGGCAAAGATCAACAAAACAAATAATAACAAATACTGGCAAAGTTGTAGAGAAAAAGGAACCCTCTTACACTGTTGGTGGGACTGTAAATTGGCTCAACCACCTTGGAAATCAATATGGAGATACCTCAGAAAACTAAAAATAGAATTGCCATATGACCCAGATATACCATTACTGGCTGGGAATATACCCAAAGGAAGATAAGTCATCATACCACAGAGACACCTGCATCTCCATTTTCAATGCAGCACTTTTCACCATAGCAAGGATATGGAAACAACCAAGGTGTCCAGCAACAGAAGAATGACTTAAATATTATGGTACATATATACAATGGAATACTACTCAGCAATAAAAAAAATGAAATAATGTAATTTACAGTAAAATAGATGGAAATGGAGAACATCATTTTAAGCTAATGAACACAAGCTCAAAAAGAGAAACACCGTATGTTCTCACTCATATGTGGCAGCTGAATTACTTAAAGGAAGAAAAGAATCCCGTACATAAATTGATATATAAAAATGCACAATCAAACTTATCACAGAAGGGACAATATAAGGAGTAGAAAGAAGGAGGGCAGGAACTAGCAGAGGGAAGCGAAGACTGGAGAAGATGGGATGGGGAGGAGGGTCAATGCGGAGGGATGAAGAGGGAGAGGTCAATCTCTATATAAACAGCACTTCGTGAGTATATTGGAAAAATAGGGGAATATAACCCAAATAAGCATCAGAGTTTTACAACATACTAGCCAAAAGCCTCCATAAACATTGTGGGTTGATGAAAGTGCTGCCAGAAGTGATGTAAAGGATGGATAATGGAAAGAGCCAATGCTGTATTACTCTGTATCCCATCATGATCTACTAATAAAGGGGAAAAAATGATCACCAATGAAAAAATATTTAAATCAGTTCCCTTGGAAGTTAGATCACTTCCTTTCAGAGATATCCCTAAATCTTTTTTTAGTCCCAGATTGTTTCTGAGGTTCACCTAAAACTATTAAGTTGAAATAAACAACTCGTTGTCTAGCAAATTTTGTCATATCTATGATCCCCAAGACCCCACATTGGGCAGTCCTCCAAGCTTTTCTTGCCCTAGGATTTTTAGCCACATCCTAGTGAAAAAGATTTCCTAAATTCCCAACTTTCTGCTTAGCAGATTCACTTGTATTTTATATAACATCTTCCTAAACATCTTATTCCTGCAGCTGTAGCCCTGTGACATCCAATCCCATCAGATCTCGGAAGCTAATCAGGGTCAGGCCTGGTTAGTACCTGGATGGGAGACCACCTTGGAACACCAGAAGCTGTAGGCTTGGGAGAAGGACCTGGCAACCCCATCTCAAAAAATCAATCTGCCATTGAAAACCCTATGAATGGCAGAGAAGCACTGACAATAGTGTTTCCCCTGTTGTACAGAGGGTCGCTATGAGTTGGATACCAACTCGACGGCACCTAACAACAACAAACATCTTATGTCTACAGCTACCACTCTAGTGCTCAATCTCATTAGATCTTGGAAACCAAATGGGTCAGGTCTGATTAGTGCTTGGATGGAGACCACCTGGGAAATCTAGGTGCAGTAGGCTTAGGAGAAGGACCCAGTAGCCCACTCCTGAAACAATCAGCCATAGAAAACCCTATGAAGAGCAGAGAAGCGCTAACATAGTGCCAGATATGGCACAGTGTTGGGGAATGTTTTGTTCTGTTGCACATAGGGTCATTATGAGTCAGACTTGACTCAGCAGCATCTAACAACAACAAACATTTTATATCTGTCTGAGCTGACTAGAAAGGAAGGAGGAAAATTAGTAGTATGGGAAATCAAAGTTAAAGATTCACTTCCGAATTTTTTTTTTCAAAGTTAGCTTCCTGGAATTTAGATAGTTCACCATGGTCATAAGATAAAGAGAGACACAAGTCAGCTTCCGGCCTTTTCAGATTGGCTCCCTCCCCCACTAGAAGTGAGATGAATCGGGGGACGCCCTTCTCCTTGGGATGCTGAGTGTGCAGTACTGTTAACACATTGTTAAAACTGCTGGGTACAGTGGCACATGCCTGTAATCTCAGCTTCAAGTTTGAAGCCACAGGTAGCCAGCATAACTCCATTTATGATTTAGCAAGACCCCATTTTATGATTTTAAAAAAATGATTTAAAGATGCACTGGGGTGCAGCTCAGTGGTAGAATGCTTGCAAAGTATGCATAAGGCCCTAGGTTCAAGCCCCTAGTGACACACACACACACACACACACACACACACACACACGCAAATACACTTTTAAAATCATTATTAGTGTTAATGATAAGGGTTTTTTCATTCTTAATGTAAGTGCTCTCTGCTGCTTATTTCCCTATAAGTAAGCATGGATGTTGGAGGATGGGATGATATGACTCCCTAATTGGCAGCTGTTACACTACTCTCCCTTGCTACCCTGGTCTCTTTGAGTAAAGAATTCTCAGTCAAGCAGCCAGCTAACCACCCTTAAACCAATACCACTGGGTTTGAATACTTCACGGAAGCCTCAAGAGAGCTACATGGCACTTACAGCTGCAACACAACTCCAGCTCCTTAAGACGCAGCTCCAGCCATGGCTGTTTTAAACAGTTTACAGTTTGCAGTGGACTTTTTGCTACCACAAGCCTCAGTGAACTCTGTTGACCCTGTGACCAAACTCCGCCAGAGGAGAAGCACTTTCCCTGGTGGCTCAGAAAAGGGACTTCTGTGATTGGGTAAAAGAGACTGCTGTGACTGGTCAAAAAGGACTATGCTGTGATTGGTCCAAATACAAACCTTCATTTTTATGAGATTTCTGCGATTGGTGCAAACTTCCTTTCTCTGGCTATATAAACAGGCTGTTAGGCTCACTTAGTGAGCTGGCCAGCTTAAGCCCTTCTGTGCTGACCCTTGGTGTTGCAACATTAGACTCAATAAATAGCTTCTCTCAAGTGGTCTTTGCCTACTTTTAATAGTGTGGACTGAGCTGATAATACCAAGAAAGAAGTAACAGAAACAGGAGAACAACAGTGACCACAGCACAGAAGGACAGCAGAGAGAGTGGAGCAGCAGTGGCAGAGCAGCCAGAATGCTGAGCAGCAGAAGCAGCAAAGTAGCTGACTGCTTGATGGCTGAAGAAGAGGTGAGGCTACAAGTAGCAGCAGAAGCTACAGTAGCATAGCAGCTACAGTAGCAGTGGATGCTGCAGCAGTAGAAGGGCTGTGATAGCTGTATCCCAAATGGCAGTAAAGTGACAGTGGCCATAAGCAATAAGAAGAAGCTGAACAGTTTGAGGAAGCAACCAGAGTAGGAAGAAGAGGGATGCCAGAAGAGAGAGAAAAGACTGTAAAGAGCCAAAAAAAAGTGGAACTGAAAGGCCTGGGAACTTGAAGAGTTCCAGAGAGCTATTGGGTCTTTAGGTCCAGGAGCTATAACACTGGTTACTATATAGGAATAGATGGATAGATAGATAGATAGATAGATAGATAGATAGATAGATAGACAGATAGATGTAGACATGAGTATATATATATATATATATATATATATATATATATACATACATATATGTATCAGTATATATATATCAGTATATTTATATCAGTATATTTATATATATCAGTATCAGTATATATCAGATATATGTATATATCAGTATATATATGTATATATGTATATATGTGTGTATATATACATATGTATATGTATATATGTATATATCAGTATATATATTGTTGTTGTTGTTGTTGTTGTTGTTAGGTGCCGTCGAGTCGGTATCCGACTCATAGCGACCCTCATAGGGTTTTCAATGGCTGGCTGTTTCGGGATTGCCTTGGGAGTGGATTGCCAGGTCCTTCTCCCATTTTTGCGGTGCTGGGAATTGAACTCGGGACCTCAGAGACTGCAGCGCGGTGCTCTACCCACTGAGCTAAATCCCAGCCCATCAGTATATATATGTGTGTATATATATATCAGTATATATATATATATATATATATATGTATATATATATATATATATATATATGCTGATCCTGCCTTAACTAGCCCCCATCTCTGTATTCCCAGTAGCATTTTCACCATGAGGATCCTGCCCACTCAGGGACTCAAGGAGGGAGCAGGAGGCAGGGAGGCTGGCCTCTACTCTCACTTGACCTCCATCTCAAGGAGGAAGGAAACTCCCACTCTGGTGGCTGCTTGGGCAAAAAGTTGTTCAGATCTTGAAGAGTCAAAGAGGTAATCAATTATCTCTAGAAAATAAAAGTACATCTATAAAAAGAATATTGATAAGCCACTCAATTATAGGCTCAGGAATATTCAACAAAACACTTACTCTCTGAGGTTTATTTTCAGTGTCACCAATGAGTATCTGCTCTTGATGTCACAGCATTTTTGGGAAGATGTTCACTCTTTGTTAAATTATATACTTTTAAGTTGTTGAATTTAAATGTGCTTTGTAAACGTGAACTATAATCAGAATTTCAAAGATAGTTTGTAGCTTTTAAATAAAATGAACTTTTTTTCATTTTTAAAAAAATGTTATTAAGTTATGGAAACATAACTGAATTGAGACTTGTTATGCAAGCTATCTTCTTTTCTTTTCTTTCCTTCTTGTAATTTTAAAGGGTAAAAAATAATTACTTGCAGACTATTAAATATTTAAGAGAAATTGTCAGAGCTGGGCGCAGTGGCGCACACCTGTAATCCCAGTGGCTCAGGAGGTGGAGGCAGGAGGATCACAAGTTCCAGACCAGAGGCAGTTTGTGTAAGTTAGCGAGACCCTGTCTCAAAAAGTAAAAAAATGGGCTGAGGGTACAGCTCAGTGGTCCAGCACTTGCAAAGCATGCCCTGAGTTCAATCCCCAGCACCACAAAAAAAATAAATAAATAAATAAAGAGAGAGAGAGAGAGAGAAATTGTCCAAACCATATGAAGTCATTCTTAAAATTTTTGTTACTCTGTATAATGTAGTTAGTAAAACAAAGGTTTTAAATAAAATCTAGATGACATAATATCTCAAGATGTTTAAATATCTTTTACTTTGTGTGCTTAAAGTACTTGTAGTTTGTTGTAGGGAGGGAGCCCTACTTTTATTTTTTTTATTTTTTTATTCCTTTATAATTACCAATAGTCTAGGCTATTTTAAATGCTTACAAGAAATATTTAAAATTATAATATATAAAATTCAATCTGGTTTTCTCATTAATTTTTTTTAGAAGAATAAACCATACATGAAATATATAAAAGTCTCTGTACATAAAATACATAAAAGTCTCTGGTTTTGTTTTGTGGTACTTGGGGCTGAACCTAGGGCCTCGTGCATACTTTGCAAGCGCTATACCACTGAGCTGCACCCATGGTCCCTTTTTAAATTTTTTAAAACATGAAACAGGGTTAAGATGCCCAGGCTGCTCTTGGCCTGGAACTCACAATCCTCCTGCCTCTGCCTCCCATGCCACTGGGGTAGGAGGGGTGTGCCACTGCCCCTGGCCATGAAAGTCCATTTTAAATAGGCATTCTTTCAAGTCCTTTAATATTATATACACATATGGAAATATAAACTATTCTTCACTGTGTCCATTACATTTTATTAGTAAAAGGGGTTTTTGTTGTTCTTTGTGTGATAGTAAAAGTTGATATATATATATATGAGATATATATTTGATATATATATGAGAAAAAGATACTTTCTCAGTTTAATGAATTATTGGAGTGATTTTTTAATTCCAAATAAATTCATGTAATAAATGCTTACTAGCTTAATTTGAGAGATGCTAAGAAACTCTTCAGCTCAAATGATCCCCCTCATCAGAGTCCTAAATTTTACCGTTAACATTTCATTCCCTTCACCCTAAGCTCTACTTCTCCTGGTGGATGTTGTTTCAATGTGCTCTCTTTTAGAGAGGACATAATCAAATTCTCCATGATGCCCAGTGTGCCTGATTCTACCCAGCTGCTTTGATCCCTGGAAAGCCCTGAGGTGTTTGGGGTGGCAGAGATTCTGAAGGGCACCAGAACCAAGGAGCAGATGTGCTGTAGGGCCAGCCTAGGGCAATAGGCAATGGTCACAGACCACTTTGTGTCAGTATCAGATGGTTCTGGTGGCAGATGTGTGTCAGGAGCATATGTGGGTGTTTCAACATGCCAGCAGTTCTAGTCTGGAATTTTCTGTGACAAATTCAGCATGCTGGTCAGAAGGTTTACATGCTTTAATTTACTTATTCATTCATTGAGAACTTGAAAATGAAACAGCTGACTAAGCACTGACTAAAATGGGGTTAAACAAACATTAATTTGTCCTTCCCCATAAACTACCGATGATGCAGCAAGTTATACTAAGTAACCCACTTGGTCTACTATTGTATTTTCCCTCCAGCCTAACCTCAAAAGCACCCCAATTATCCCCTTCCTCTCAGGTGCACTTTGATGTCTACATAAAAGGAACAAGGAAGGTTTGATATTATCAGCTACCTGCTTAACACTTGCCATGG
Organism: Pedetes capensis; assembly: GCA_007922755.1. Classification (NCBI taxonomy): domain Eukaryota; kingdom Metazoa; phylum Chordata; class Mammalia; order Rodentia; family Pedetidae; genus Pedetes; species Pedetes capensis. Next base: position 24,638 of record VMDO01007091.1, on the reverse strand, counting down.
TTTAAATGTGTCCTCCAAAAGTTCATGTGTTGGAAACTGAATCTCCAAATTCCTATGCAGATGGAACTAGGGGGAAGGGTTGTGAAGTAAGAATGCTTAAATGGGGTCATGGACAGGCTCCAACATTGGGATTAGTGGCTTTAGAAGAAGAGGAAAGAGACTTGGGCTCACAGACTTGTTCTCATCATGAGACATCTCTGCCATATTAAGACACAGCAAGAAGGACTTCACCAGCCAGCTGTGGTGGCACACACACCTGTAATCTCAGCACTCAGGAGGCCAACAGAGGAGAATCATGAGTTCTAGACCAGCCTAGGCTACATAGTGACTTTGAGGTCAGCCTAGGCTAAAAATGGAGACCCTGTCTCGGGGGGCGGGGGGGAACTCTCAGGAGACGCCAATCCCTTGCTACTAGATTTCCCAGCCTCCAGAATTATGAGAAACAAAATCTTTTCTTAATAAATTACCCAGTCTGTAGCAACATAAAATGGACTAAGACAGCACTGTATAGTTTTAAGGTCAGACTTATTAGCAAAATATATGAGAATAATCTTTCATTCTGGTGACAAGTGCCAGTTTTATGGGGGTCCTTTTTGAAAAAGGCTGGCACCGCTGTAGGCTAAATTGATGTATTACAATTTTTCTGCCCTTTTATTTTGATACAGGAGACGTAAAATTTCATGATTCATTTTTTCTCATGTTTTATCCATATTTCAAATGCCTGAAATTTCTTATCATTCAAGATCTTGAAATAGTAAGAAATGTCAAAATAAGTAATAAACTCTGATCACTAACATGTCAGAATCATTTACCCACTTTAGCACTAAAAAAGGAAATTCTAAGCTAATAAGAAAACTTGAATGGGTTGGAATGGGGGGAAGTGGACAGAATTTGCAAAGACAGAAGTAATGATATGCAATAAAACTTATTAGAATAACTGAAAATCCATAGAAATTGGGAACTATTTAGGAAAAGAAAGTAAGGCTAAAAATGACTATAAATGTATAATGAGGTGTACTTACTGGTGTACAGTTCCTAAACATACAGATACCCAGGGGATTTAAAGAGTGACTCTGTTATTTTCTGAGTTTAAAAAATCCAAGCCATGTTTATCAATATAAGAGAAAAAACTTTAAAAAATAATCTGAATAAAAAGTAAGCTCCAGTGTTTATTTCTTGGGCTAATGTATGAGGAATGTTATGTACAATATGTGAGACTCATTCTGAGATGCTATCTCTTTACACACAAATCTCTATATTTCTGAGTCACCAGAGGAAAAAAAGACAGCTAATTAAGAATGAATCTAGTTTTTGCCAAGGCTGCCAGAAATTTAATTTAGCCAATGAACTCAAAAGAATACTGAACTAACTGGTTACCTTGGAAAATAATTGAAATTTGCCACATTACCACCTTCTGACCTATAAAACGGGAGGGTTGGCCTTCCTCCTCAAATGTCGTTTAAAGGAACATTGTGAACTATTGCTCCATGACAGGGTTTTTACTGATCTATGGTAAAATGGAAATTAAAGGAAGGCACTGTCATGAATTTTTCATAGAGCTAAATAAGTGCAGTTTTTAAATTGTGAGACTATGTCTGTTCCCATTATTGCTATTAGAATGTCCTGTCTCCTATGGTAGTCTTGTTTACTAATATCATTACTTGGCAAAATTAAGGGTATTCAATAATAATGTTTGTTAATAATCTTTACTTGACCACCCTCGTACAGTCCACCCCACCATGCTGGGGGTTTTTTGTTTGTTTGTTTGTTTGTTTGTCTGATTTGGGTTTGGGTTTTGTTTTAATCTGAAAGTCTAGTACAGGTCATGTCATGTCTAAGAGTTCCTCTAGCTCTTAAGTTTGGATGTTTTGTGATTCAAAGTAATGTCACAGAGAATATGTAGTGGTTCCCCCTGCAGCATTTTGTGAAAGTTTTCATGTCTTGAGACCTGTCTGCCGAGGTTTGCTCAGGGTCAGCAGGACAGACCAGCAGGGAAGGGCAGATGCAGTTCCCAGGACGAGGCGGGACAGGGAGGAAGTCTGCGTGCCACAAGGAGATGCTCCCAGAGGGGCCTGGTGGCAGCTCAGAAAAACAGTCAGGAAGCACTGGAGATCAAGGCTAGTGTCAAAGTGCCAGGAAAAGGAGTGCCCCTGAGTCTAGATTGCTGAGTTAGGCTGCTTAAATCACTCTGCTTAAGTCACAGACTCAGGCCAATGGTAGTTTCATTTATTAATATCCTTATTTGGCAACTTTACCTGGGCTCCCAAGACATAGTAGCTGGCTTCCTACAAGAGGAAGTGACTAAGAGAGCAAGGGAGAAGCCACAAGATCTTTTATAACCCAGCTCAGAAGTGTAATACCAAGGATGAGTTCAAAGCAGAAGTAGAATCTCTGAAGGTTTATTACTTTAGGTTGAGAAATAAATTAAAACTCCAGTTCAGAAGACCACAGGGTAAGGATGGAAATATTTAACTCTGATGGGCTTATCACTTTGCTCTGTTATGTCAACATCAACTGTTCCACCCAGCCCTTTGAGACTCGGACACAAAGAAGCGGGTGAGATCTAGGAGGGAGCCCTGTATGCTGAAGGCTGCTCCCAAAGGCAGTGCCCAGGTAGGGAGACGCCTGGGGTGGACCGGCCTGGGAGGTCAGGCACCTGGCATCATGAGGGTGAGCACTGAGTGAAGGTCATGGCCAGAGAGTGAAGCAGGAGGACTTTGCTGAGGGACCCAAGTGAATGTGTTATAAACCTGGAGATTATGGACCACGAATAAATGTAAACTTAGTCAGAGCAACGGGCAGAATACAGAGAGCAGAGAGCAAAGAGCAGATCGGAGTGCTCGTGGCCTCCAGAGCAGTTGGCCCATCTGTAGCTTGGCCCTGGGAAGAAGATGAGGGTAAGTTTGAACTTGTTGTTGCTGCTGGTGGTGTTTTTTTTGTTGTTTTAGAAGGGTAGAACCCAGGCCTCACACATACTGGGCAAGTGCTCTGCCACTGACTGCACCTCTAGCCCCTTTTTTTACTTTGTATCTTGAGACAGGGTCTCACCGAGTTCAGAAGGCTGCCTCTGGCCTCAAACTCACAATCCTGCCTCAGCCTAGGTTTGCCTGGGATCACAAGCATACACCACTAGGCCCAGCACATTCTTTGCTCTTAAAGATTTATGAAGCTGCCTTGACGGATTCAAGTTCTATGTGGACATAGTTATGAAATGTGCTTTCCTGAATGGATGAGGGAGACTAAAAAGCAGATGACACACCCCAATCATCCTTGAAGTTGACAACAGCTTTAGTCTCAGGCTGGGAATGGACCTGAGCACTGACATGGCAGTCTCTCTTCCACTGTGTTTCCTGGTGTTAGTGGAAAATGAGTTCACTTCTCTTCCTATCAGAACCTAGAAGGCAGCTACATTTTAGAGCAGAAACTTCTTATACAAACTAGAAAGTTTTCAAATCGAGACATGCAAATGAAACAAAGACAGCATTCCTCCTTGTTCTTCCTGAAACCTTGATCATCAGCTCTTGTGATATGGGGGCTGCCATTTTGGCTGTCCAAGAGTATCACAGCACTGAGGATGGTGACCTATTCGTTGTAGCTGCTTGATGAAAGACCGCTGAAGATAATCAGAGAACCCTGGAAGCTGCACACTCATGCTTGTCACAGCCCTATTCACAATGCCCAAGTTATGGAGTTAGCCCAGGTGCCCATCAACAGATGAATGGATAAAGAAAATGAGGGATATACACAATGGAGTATTATTCAACCATAAAGAATGAAATCATGTCTTTTGCAGAAGAATGGATGCAGCTAGAGATTATCATGTTAAGTCAAATTAGCCATACTCAGAAAATAAATGCTACATGTTTTCTCTCATATGTGAAATCTAGACTAAAAAAAAATTTTAAACATAAAAAATAGAAGGCAGACTATTCAAGAAGAAGAAAGGGACCAGCAGGAGTGGGTACAAAAGAGAGTAGGGGAAGGTGAATATGGTCAAAGTGTTGTTGTTGCTGTTAGGTACTGTCAAGTCAGTGTCCGACTCATAGCAACCCTATGAGCAACAGGTGAAACACTATTGTTAGTGTTTCTCTGCTGTTCACAGGGTTTTCAATGGCAGATTAATTTTGGGGGGTGGGTTGCTGGGTCCTTCTGTCAAGCCTACATCATCTGGCGTTCCCAGGTGTTCTCCCATGCAAGTGCTAACCAGGCCCAATCCTGCTTAGCTTCCAAGATCTGACAGGATCAGACACCACAGGGCTACAGCTGTAGGTTATAAATGTATGAAAATGTCCTAAAGAAAACTGTAATTTTATATAATTAACATAGGCTAATAAACTTTTTTTAAAAAAAGAAAGAACACTGGGCATATAATTAGGTATAGGCCCACACTTTGAGGTCTGTGTTAATAAGGAGAATAGAGGAATGGACAGCAACCCATAGTGGGTTTTCCATGATGTCTTTGCTTTAAGATTGAAGACACTGCCTTCTAGGTTGAATTAAAAAGTCCCCTGATTTGATATCCACCAATTGGTCAGAGAAATTATACTTTGCATAATCTTTAATTTCACAATGACAGAATTGTGGAATTGAGTATAATATGAAGTGAGTATAAAGGGAGATTTGTCGCAATATTTTGTTCTTGGGAAACCTGTGTATAAATCAACTTTGTTTCTTTTTTGTCCTTTCTTTTCTTTTTTTTTTTTTTTTTTTTTTTTTTTTTTTTTTTTTTTTTTTTTTTTTTTTTTTTTTTTTTTTTTTTTTTTTTTTTTTTTTTGACAGAATTTTACAATGTAGTCCAGACTGGCATCATGATCCTCCTGCCTTGGCTTCCCTATTCTTTTTATAAAGCAAATGATTACTCACTAACTTAGACAGTTTCTGATAATTCTGAATCTTTATAAATGGAGTCTTCTTTATGTATATTCACCTGTCTAATTTCATGCATCATTGATAGCTAACAATGATTCCTTAGATGCATATCAACATACATGGCTCCATGTTTGAAGACACTGCACCTTAAAGTTCACAGAGTGGTCACATGAAATTCATTTCAAGTGCTTCAACATGACTCTGGGAGATGGATGTGATCAGAAATATGATGTCCTGTTGATAAAGAAACTAAGGCTCAGAGGAGTTGAGTGACCTGCCTGTGGCCACAGAGCTCAGAAGACACAAACAAGAACTCAGGTCACTGAACTCCCAGATCTAGACTGTTTACTTTCTCATATACTTCATTTTCCTGTTTAGCCTGCAACAATAAACTCTGAATATAAGGTTTTTTTAATTTTTAATGCAGTAAAATACACATTGTATGAAATTTCTGCCATCACCATTTTTAAGTGGCATGAAATACATTCTCATTGTTTTGCCACTATCATCAACACATGCATATGTCCACAGAACTCTTTTCATTTTGCAAAATTGAAACTCTGTCTACATTATCAACAATGTCTCCTCACTCTGTTCTCCCATAGCCCCTGACAGGTAACCACCATTCTACATTTGGTCTCTATGAGTTTGACTACTCCATAGCAAAATTACTTTGCATTTATCCTTTTGTGATAGGTTATTTTACTCTGTATAATGTTTTCAAGAGGCCTGCATCTGTAGTCCTGTGGTATCCGATCCCATCAGATCTTGGAAGCTAAGCAGGGTCGGGCCTGGTTAGTACTTGGATGAGAGACCGCCTGGGAACACCAGGTGCTGCAGGCTTGGGAGATGGACCAGCAATCTGCTCCCAAAAATCAATCTGCCACTGAAAACCCTATGAATAGCAGAGAGGCACTGATAAAGTGTTTCACCTGTTGTACATAGGGGCACTACGAGTTGGATACCAACCCAGTGGTACCTAACAACAATAACAACAACATCTTCAAGAGGGCTGAGTTTTGGCTCAGTTGATAGAGTGCCGTTCTGCACTCTCTGAGACCTCAGTGCAATCCCCATCGCTGCAAAAAATGGGAGAAGGACATGACAGTCCACTCCCAAAGCAATCTCAAAATAATCAGCCATTGAAAACCCTCTGAAGGTTGCTATGAGTCAGACTGGACTCTACAGCACCTAACAACAACATCTTCAAGGTCCATCCATTTGTAGCATGCATCAGAATTGCCATCCTTATTATGGCTGAATAGTATTCCACTGTCTGTACATACCTCATTATCTATTCATCTGGTGAAGGATACTTGGATTGCTTTTGGCCCAGCAAATAACATTATTAACAGAGTTGTAGAAATATCTTAGAGATACTGCTTTCAGATTTTTTGGATGTGTACCCAGAATTGGAATTGCTGGATTATGTGATGGTTCCATTTTTAATTTTCTGAGGAAGCACCATACAGTTCATAGTAGCTACATTCCACTAATGGTGCACAGTCTGCAGCTGTACCACCCTAGCATCCAATCTCATCTGATCTCAGAAGCTAAGCTGGTTAGCCCTTGGATGGGAGACCACTTGGGAATACTGGGTGCTAGAGGCTTGAAAGAAGAATCTGGAAGCTCACTCCCAAAACAATTAGCCATAGAAAACTCTATGAATAGCAGAGAAGCACTGGCATGGTGCCGAGCATGGCACAGTGTCAGGTAGTGTTTTGTCCTATTGTACATAGGGTCACTATGTGCCTGACCTGACTCAACAGCACCTAATAACAACAATAGTGCAAAAGTGTTTCAATTTTTCCATATCCTTGCCAACATGTATTATCTGGCTTTTTGTTTATTGGGTGGGTTGGTTGGTTGGGGTTTTTTATAGTAGACTACCTAGTGGGTGTGAGGTGGTAGAAGCTTTGTTTCCCTAAAAACTTTATTGAGATATCATTCACATGCCATATAATTCAGCCATTTAAAGTGCAGAAAGCAATAGCTTTTTAATATATTCACAGAACTGTGCAACTATCACCACTAATTCCAGAACATTCTCATCATCCCAAGAAGAAATATCATACCAGTTAGTTGTCACTTTCTATTTACCTCAACCACATCCACCCCAAGGCAACCACTAATCTACTTTCTATCTCTACATATTTCTGGAAATTTTATCTAAATAGAATATGTGAAATGTAGTTGCTCATGACCAGCTCCTTTCACTTAGCACATTTCCAAGTTCCTTCATGTTGGAGCATACATCGAGACATCATTCCTTTTTATGGCTCAATAATATCCTGTTGTATGAATATACCATATTTTGTTTATTTATTAGTTGATAGGCACTTGGATTCTGGCTTGTTTGGGGCTTCATAAGGAAATGAAGGCCATGAGAAACAGGGAAACAGGGAAAGAGTGAAATCTGTGTTTTTATGGACAGTCATACAGAAATATGACTGGTGGACAAGAGGCTATGATTTAATGGTAAGAAATGGGTGAGGAGATTAGCCAGGCCAGTTGATTCAGATTCTTCTCATCATCCTGCATGATGCCTATTCCCACCAGGTATAGGGAGGATGCCTGTTATATGAGGGTCGTTGGGGGAGAAGGGGAGATCAGAGGGCATCCTAGGTTCATGGCCTTCTTCAGGGAAGAAGGGTGAGGAGAAGGTGAGTGGGACCTTCCTGCTCCTGCAAGTTTCTCAATTTCTAAACTTCCTTGTTTTACTACAGCATTTCCATCACCCCATTCACATATGGAAAAACCACTGCACAGAACTCTCCTACTCTACAATTTAGTTCACAGAACATAAACTAAATCAATTGCTTTGGCTTGTTCAGAATATTATTTTTCAAAGTGCAAAAGACAGAAGTTTACCTCATTTGAATTTCTTTCCATAACAAAATGGTAAGATGTGTCTGTCTCCTATCATTACTTAGACATAGTTTCAACAGGTTGCTACGAACTTATTTGCACATTTAAAAGGTGCAATCCATTCTTTGTAATAGGAAAAAATTCTCTTTACTCCATGTAATTAAAATAAGAAGTAACTCTACAGTAAACACAATAATTGTCATAAAATTTAAAAACTGTCATCTTTATAAGTTGATATGAATTAGAACAGAAAATACTGCCTTGTCATCACTTAAGAATGGCTAACAAAAGGACATGTATACTCTACACAGTTACTAACTGCTCACAACATTTCAAATGATAGTTTTAAAATCTTTCCTGAACATTGTTGATCTGCATTTCCTAATGAATTCCCTTTGGTCATGCATCATAAACTCACAAGTGAAAGATGCAAGCGTCTTTAGTTGTAAGCACTGCATGCTGAGCAGCTTGTCAAAAACATCATGTTCATAACTGAGGATGTCCTGGCCAGTGAATGAGAAATGGTCTCTGTGTGCCAGTGATTCACTCCCTCATCTGCGACAACAGTGCTGCTCAAATGTTCCTCAAAAACCATCTGAAGTGTGTGTTTTCTATGCTGAGCTAAACCAGAATTTGGCTTTTGATTCTCCAGGTTATGATAATGTCAAGTATCACCGTTTCAAATGACTCCTTTGTAAAGTCTCTTGTCCACAGCAGATTTTTTCCTTGGAATCAAAGCTAGCTGGCCCATGGTTTTATCTCCGCGGAAACCAGAAAAGCCCCTTGTCTCTTATTCACTTGATTTACCATGTTCAAAAGAAGGCTTGCCCTGCCCTGTTCCGTGGAGTGAGTGTACTTCTCAGAATACCCTGGCACAGCCCTGGCTATTTAGTCCGCATGAGAGTGGCATCAATCCCATCAGATCTCAGAAGCTAAGCAAGGTTGGGCCTGGTTAATATCTGGATGGGAGACTGCCTAGGAACACCAGATACTGTAGGCTTGGGAGAAGGATCCAGAAACCCACTCTCAGAAAACAATTAGACATTGAAAACCCTATGAATAGCAGAGAAGCACTGATAATACTGCTTCATCTGTTGTACATAGAGTCAGTATGGGTCGGACACCAACTTAACCGCACCTAACAACAGTGTAGAAGTATCTTAATTTCTGAGACATTTATGTCAGGTTTTTAAGTAATGGGATACTTGCCAAGAAATTTTCAAATCTAAGTGGGGTCATTTTAAGTGGGCTCTGACATCTCTAAACTATGTCTGAATGCAGTGGCTTTGGGGGAGAAATCTTGATTCTATTTTTCTCAGATGCTTATTGTTGTTGTTGTTGTTAGGTGCCATTGAGTCGGTATCTGACTCATAGCCACACTCATAGGGTTTTCAATGGCTGACAGTTTCGGGATTGCCCTGGGAGTGGATTGCCAGGTCCTTCTCCCATTTTTGCGGTGCTGGGAATTGAACTCGGGACCTCAGAGACTGCAGAGCAGCACTCTACCAACTGAGCTAAATCCCAGCCCAGATGCTTATAACAGATGCATTAATTAGAAGGCAATGATGTGCTCTTTCCTCTTAGTTTTGGCATCACGTTAGGGTCAGGGCTCCAAGTCAAACTGCCTTCTTCAAACCCCATTAGAGATGTAACCCCTCATCTGTAAAAGGGGATGATAATAGTATGCACATCTCAGGGTTTGATGAAGGCTTAAATTCCAAACTAAATAATGTATGAATTTCCTGAGGCCACTGCATTTGAGGGCTCTGGCCCTCTTCCACCAATACCTTCCCTAGAAGGAAGAGGAATCTGAGGCAGGCAAGGGCCTGAGTGATGTGGCTGTTTGGAATCCATACCCCTGCTTCCTGGGCCAGGTTCTAGGAACTCAGCACACAGAACCTTGGCCCGGGCAACCTGGATCCCACTGCCAGCATGCTGCGTTCCTCCTCTTGAGGCCAGCTACACTGTGGTTTGACTATCCCACACCATGGGAGAGCCAAGGAGTAGCTGTTGGTATGTATCAAATTGAAATTAGACACATGACAATGTGGCCCTTGGTGGTGCTGCCCACAGCAATTGGTGGCCTAGGGCCACCTTCCTCAGCACAGGACTCCACATCCTGCAAAGAACTTCCAGAAATCTGAGGATGTGAAATCCCAGTATGGCTTTCTAGGTTATTTTGTAGAAACCAGGTTAAACCTAAGGGCTTGATGACAAGTGGGCAACCATACAGATGTATGAATGGACAATGGGGTGGGAACTAATGGCAAGAAACTGAAGGAGAAATTAGCAAGGGTTGTTTGTTCAGCTTCTTGTTGGTGTCTCCATATGACATCCTTTTTCTCTGAGTCTAGGGCTGGATCCCTCTGGAATGAGGTCTTATGAATTCAAAGAAATCTTTTATGGCCTGCTCCACGAGAGAAAGATTGGGGGGACCATCCCAGTAACCATCCTGCTTCTGCTGTTTCCCCGAATGCCAAGGTGCCATATTTTGAAGAAGTGTGTGCCACACCCCGTCATCCCCATTTATATTCTTGCCACAGGCCCTGCAAATGTCAGGAGCAAGCTCCTGTAAGAACATGAAGGGAACTTGATCAGGACTCGATGAACACTAGCTGTCATGGTTATTATAATTTCCATTATCATTCTTGCCTTCTGCAGTGAGGGCCATGTGGCCTCTCCTCTGCAAAGATGGCAAGATGAGCTCTCCATTCCCCTGGCTTTGCTACATGCTGGCTCCAGCTCCATTTCCTGCCAGAAGGCAGCGAGCTTCTACTGAGGTGTAATGGCTAGGATATCTAGAAAGGAAGCAGGGGAAGTAGCATGAAGACCAGTGGGCTCAGTCAAACCCCGATGTCAAGAGAACATAAACAACTGCGTGCATTGTTGAGCTCCAAAATCTGAACTGCCTGGATTCAAGTCCTTGCTCTGCCCTTTTTAGTCATGTGATCTTGTCTGAATTACTTAATATTTCTTCTCCATAGTGTCTTCTCCAGTAAAAAGAGTAACATTACAAATATTTACTTTATCAGGCATGGTGGCTTACACCTTAATCCCAGCAAATCAGGAGGCAGAGGCAGGAGGATTGCAGGTTTGAGGCCAGAGGCAGCCTGCATAACTTAGTGAGACCCTGTCTTGAAATAAAAATGTAAAACGTGAGCCAGAGGTAGAACTCAGTGATAGAGCACTTGCAAAACATGTATGAGGCCCTGGGTTCAACCCTCCTAGTATTGAAAAAAATTTTTTTACTTGAAACATTGAGGATGAAACAAGACCTATGGAAAGTTCTCTGCATGTACTACTTGCTGGATAAAGGTTAACTTAGTGCTGCTACTTTATAAGTAGATGGGAAGGGAAGGGAACTGGTATTACTGCCCATGGACAATGGCATGCCTGCCTCTGCTCCTATTTCAGGACTTTGCTCCAAGGTCACCTTTTCCATGAGGCCATCTCTAACAATCCTATTTCAGATTGCAGAGTCCCTGTCCTCCCTTTATTCTCTTAGTCCCTTCCTTACTTTATTTTCTCTAGAACATTTTATCACTTTGTGATGTACTATATGCTTTCCTTTTTTATTATGTTATCTCCCAAAATATATATTGGCATGTAAACTCTGTGAGCACGTAGTAGGTTGAATGGTGGCCCTCCTGAAATATACGTTTATTCAGAACCTTTAAATGTGACCTCATTTGGAAAAGGGATTTTTGCAAACCTAAGAATATTGAGATCAGAGTATCCTGGATTAAGGTAGCCCTAAGTGCAAGAACAGGGCTGGGATTTAGCTCAGTTGGTAGAGCGCTGCTCTACAGTCTCAGAGGTCCCAAGTTCGATTTCCAGCATGGAAAAAATGGGAGAAGGATGTGGCAATCCACCCCCAAAGCAATCCCAAAACAATCAGCCATTGGAAACCCCATGAGGGTTGCTATGAGTTGGAATCAACTCAACAACACCTAACAACAACAATAGCGAGTGCAAGAACACACATCCTTAGAAGACTAGAGGGGTGATATGATGGTAGGAGTGGGGACAGGAGTACAGCATCTACAAGCTCAGGAATGCCAAGGATTGCTGGCAGCCACCAGAATGTAGAAATGAGCTCTCCCTCAGGGAGAAGGAACCAACCCTGCTAGCACACTGATTTTGGACTTTTGGCCTCTGGAACCATGAGAAAATTAGCTTCTGATGTCTCAAGCCCACCAGTTTATGTCTGTATTGTAAAGAACATAAATGGATATGATCTTAGTGTCTACAGAAGTGCTGAGTTCATCTAATTCTGCCTGATCTCAGAAGCTAAGCAGAGTTGGACCTGGTTGGCCCTTGGATGGGAGACCACCTGGGAATACCAGGCTGGGCTACCAGGAGAAGGACCTGGCAATCCTCTCCTGAAACAATCTGCCCTTGAAAATCCTATGAATAGTAGAGAAGCACTGACAATAGTGCTGGGCATGGCACAGTGTTGGGGAGTGTTTCATTTTGTTGTACATAGTGTTGCTATGAGTCGAACCCATCTCCACAGCACCTAACAACAACTACTACGTATTCTCAAATCTAATCCGCATCTTTTCAACAGGTTTAGAAGGTAACAAAATTAGATGCATGTTAGTGTCATGTGTGGATTGGATTCACATGAGAGAATACTTGGTGAATGAAACTGGAATCCAAAATGTCTCAATATGGCCTTGGAAGCAGCTTGTCCAGCCTAGCTGGTGTCAGCAAGTTTTTCTATTAAGAGACAGATAGTAAATATTTTCAACTTTGTGGGCCATGTGGCTTCTGTCACAATGATTCAACACTGTCATTATAGTGGAAAAGCAGCCATAGATAAGACATAAATTAGTAAGCATAACTGCATTTCATAAAATGTGTTTTCAAAAAAAATGGCAGTACTGGCTCCTGTGTGCTGGCAAACAACTCTGACCTCCAGGAGCAAATTCTCACTGCCCAAGAATGGTTTGGCAGCCATCTCAGTTGGGCACATCAGCATGTTCTTTTGGACAACGGGGCTGTTTTTAAGAAATCTAGATGCTTTTAAGGTTGTACACATGAAATTGTAGAGAGTGGGAAGTATTCCAGACTGGCCTGGAAAATGATATGTAGCCTAGGCTGGGCTCCTCCTGCCTTAGCCTCCTGAGTACTAGAATTACAGATGTGCCCTACCACACCCAGTGTTTCCTCATTTCTTAACTTCATACCTGAGGCTTTTTGCTCTGGAGGGTACAAGGCTTATACAGGGTATTTTTGACATTAATGAGTGGCACAGTATGGGATAAGGGCAGTCACCCTCAGTCAAGCTATCATTCCCCAGTGCTAGGTAGGGTGATGACCCCCTTTGGCTAAGGGTGCTGTGTCAACTGGCTTGAGGGACTCGACACTTGGAATTGGAGGCTCTAACTCAGAATAGCTTCCTAATTTCCCAAATCCAGAAACGTCAGCTGCTTTTTTATTCCTCTCTACTTTGATACCAAAGCTCAAACAAGTAGATTAGTGAACAGAAGGAAAGTGGAACGATGGATTTTTAAAGGAGGTATGTCCAGGAATGAGAATATTTTAAGTATACCAACCTTGCTCAGGGTTTGAGCTCTTCAAGAACAGAGTACTTGTTTTATTCATATTGCACCCTTGGGGTTTAGATATTGATTGATTGATTGATAGATATTGATGATATAAAATGAATGAATAATTAAATAGGTTATGTTCAGATAGAGAGATGTGTATTTACCCACAAACATACATACACATTCCCAAATATACAGAAAACTCATTTTTATATCATATATGGTTTCTTAACTGTAGCTGACTTCATCCTTAAACTATTCTGTAATTATTTGTCACCTGCATCTTTGCAACAAACCAGATCGTTGCTCAACTGTATGCATAAATATGTATTAAAATCACTCTCATGTTTTTCTGCATCAGGAAGTATCTCTGTGGGTCCATAAATGAGAGGAGGAATCATGTTCCACTAAGCCAAAGGCTTTTAGAGATGTCATATAGATATCCCAAAATCCCATTCAGATTATAGTGTAACTCTTTGTGCCAGTTAGGAAGCCTGGGCCAGAGTCAGCAAGAGAATCCTATCAATACAACATATCTGTGATGAGCACCAAGCTGGACAGCTCAGGAGTAGGCCTGTGGGTGGATTTTTCCTTCAGAGAAGGGGAGTAAGAGACAGAGACCAAGGCCTCCTGGTGACCAGAATCTCGCCCAACACCAGAGAGGGACTCTGGAGGGCCCACAAAGCCTAGTGGGACCTGATACAGCATAAACTCGACTTGACACACAGTGCCAGTAGAGTTATATAGTGCCAGGCACAAGCAGGCGTATCAGAGGGCCCAGTCAGGATCCAAAATCATACTGCTGGGATTTGTTATGCAGCCTGAGTTGTTGAAATGTTGGGCTTATACACTTGCATCTCCATATTCAATGCAGCACTCTTCACAATAGCAAGGATATGGAACAAAGCAAGATGCCCATCAACAGAAGAATGGATAAAAAATTATGGTCTGTATACACAATAGATATTACTCAGCAATAAAAAAATGAAATAATGTCATTTGCAGCAAAATGGATGGAACTGGAGAATATCATCTTAAGTGAATGAACACAAGCTCAAAAAGAGAAATACCATATGTTCTCACTCATATGTGGGAGCTGAATCTCACTTAAAGGAAGAAAAAATCCTACACATAAGTTGATATATAAAAATGCACAGTAAACTTAGTGAAGAAAGGATAATATAAAGCATAGAAAGAAGGAGGGAGGGAACTAGCAAAGGGAAGCAAAGATTGCTGAAGGTGGGATGAGGAGGAGAAACAATGTAGAGGGATAAAGGAGGAGAGGATAATCTCAATGTAAACAATGCAGTTTCATGAGTACATGAGGAAAATGGGGGAATATAACCCAAATATGCACTTGAGTTTTACGACATATTAGTCAAAAGTTTCTATAACTTTGTAAGTTGACAAAAGTGTAACCAAAAGTGATATAATAGTTGCACAATGGAAAAACCTAATACCATATTACTCTTTACCCCACCAACATTTACCAGTAAAGGGGGAGAAAAGAAATACTGGGCTGAATGCATGAGATAAACCTTTTATATTGCTCTCAGATAATGAAAAACTAGCAAGCACACTAGTATACCCTTTAGAGAACTAACATGCAAATGTTTTTAGAAGAGCAAGTTCTGGGCTAGAAGGCTTGGGAAACCCACCACAGCCCACAGTAACCCTGCTCCTCCCACCCTGTTTTCCAGCATGGGCTACTGCATCCTGTTTGTGCATGAACTCAGCAAGCTCTACACTTGGCTAAATCAATGTAGGGCCACCACCCTGATTGTGTCTACCACGTTGCTGCTGTTGCTTTTCTCTTGGAAAACTGTGAAACAGAATGAAATTTGGCTGTCCAGAAAGTCTGTGTTCAGGTATGCTTGTTGTTATTGTCATTAGGTGCTATTGAGTCAGGTCTGACTCATAGGGACCCTATGTACAACAGAAGGAAACACTACTCAATACTGTGCCATTCACACAGTATTCCTATGTCTAAGCCTGTTTTTGCAGCCACTGTCTTTCTTCTCATTTTGAGTCATGTCTCATCAAAACTGAAGGTCCCAGAGGCTTTACTCCATTCCTATCATTAAGGTCAACTCTCCTTTGAGGAGGCAAATCTTCCCGAGTTATTTCTTGAATGTCTTCCAGCCTGGAGGGTAGGGGACTCATTTTTCTGCATTATATCTAATAGTGATTCCTCTGCTATTCATAGGGTTTTCGATGGCTAATTGTTTTGGGAGTGGGCTGCCAGGTCCTTCTCCCTAATCTGTCATAGTCTGGAGGCTCAGCTGAAATCTGTCCACCACGGGTAGCCCTGCTGGTATCTGAAATACTGGTGGCATAGCTTTCAGCATCACAGCAACACACCAACCCCCAAAGCACAAAGTGACAGGCACATGGGGGTAGGTATGATTAGAAAAGTAAAAGTGAAGCTCTTACTGTTCCCACTACAAAAAAAAATTAGAAATATACAAGGTAATAGGTGATTTAGTTTAAATATTCTATAATGTATACATATATCATACATCATGCTATCCCCCATAAATATGCACAATTATTTATAATTTAAAATAATTGAATGAATAATAAATTTAAGACATAATTAATCAATCTCAATCCAAAAACTTTCAAGAAAAGTCAGTCTCTCCCCATTTGTTTCTTTGCTTCTCTATCTCTCACTAAGTAAGTAAGGTAATATAGGTCTGGTAACATTTATTAATCAAGAAAATTTAATTTATTAGTATTCTAAATGGAAGACATAATTTACTTCAGGTCTTTAATTTTTTTAAATGATATTATATGAAATCTAACATGAGCTGGTTTTAAAGTGAATCTATGAAGAAAAAGCTCATAGGAAGGCTTTGTTGTTGTTGTTGTTAGGTGCCGTCGAGTCGGTATCTGACTCATAGCGACCCTCTATACAACAGGGGAAACACTATTGTCAGTGCTTCTCTGCTGTTCATAGGGTTTTCAATGGCAGATTGAGTTTTGGGAGGGGGTTGCCAGGTCCTTCTCCCAAGCCTACAGCTTCTGGTGTTCCCAGGCGGTCTCCCATCCAGGTACTAACCAAGCCCGTCCCTGCTTAGCTTCCAAGATCTGACGGGATGGGATGCCACAGGGCTACAGCTGCAGGCCTAGGAAGGCTTTAGGGGATATAAATCAGACAGAAATAGTATTAATTATGAGCAAGGCTGTAAAATCAGCTATAAACAAAATGAAACTGATACACCTAATTTCATTGTGCAGTCGAGCAATTGATAAAGGTGTTCACACAGTCAAAAGAAAGCAAGCTGTAATACATTTTCTTCAGTATATTCTAGAATGTTAAGATGTGCTCTGTACCCCAGTTGCTAAAATGAGGAAACAAAAGACTTTTTCATGTCCTCGTGGTTTTTATGTGGTAGCAGCTGTTCCTAAATACAACAAGGTTATTCATAGTTCTGTACTCTTTTAACCACTCTACTGAGGTACAATTGTTGTGGAAAAACCTATACATATTCTATGCATACATCTCAATGTATTTGAGGATAAATATACACCCATGAATCCATCATCACCTCCAAGGCAATAAACAGATCCATCACCTCCCAAAGTTTCCTCCTGCCTCCTTTATTATGGCTGGTGGTTATACTTATATATGTATTAACACTTAATATAAGTCTACTATGTTAGTAAATTTTAAGAATGCAATGTAATATTATTCATTTTAGTCAGTATGCTGTATATTAGATCTCCAGAACATATTTATTTTACATAGTCGAAACTTTTACCCTCTAACCATCACCTCCCCTTTGTCTCTTACTGGCAACCTCTGGCAACCACTATTCTCTTTTCGACTATTGTAGATTCTATTTATAAGCCAGATTATATAATATTGGTCTTTTTATGTATTAGTCTGGCTTATTTAATTTAGCAAACCACTTAAGTCCTCCATGTTGTCACAAATGGCAGGATTCTCTTTGTTTTTAGACCTGAATAATATTCTATCACACCTACTCACCACATTTTCTTTATCCATTTATTCATCCATGGATACGCAGGTTGTTTCCATGTCCAGGATATTATGAATAATTCTGCAATGAAGATAGGTATGCAAACATATCTTTGAGATCCAGATTTCAACTCCTTTGGCTACATCTGCATGGGAGATTTCTAGAGCACATAGTATTTCTGTTTTCATTGAGGAAATTCCATAGTGTTTTCTATAACAGTTATAACCAATTTAAAGTCCCAATAGTATAAAAAAGGTTGCTCTTTGCATCCTCACCAACACTGTAAGCTTTTATTTTAAAATAATAGCCTTCCTAATACATGTAAGGTGATATCTCAATTTGGTTTTGACTTGCATCACTGTGATGGTTAGAGACAGTAACAGTGAGCACCTTTTTATCAATCTATAGGCTATTTGCTGGTCTCCTTTAGAGAAATGTCTATTCATGTCCCTTGCCCATTTTTATCAGATTATTTTATTTTTAATTTATTTACTTTCTATTGTATAAGTTCTTTACGCATTTTGGATGTTAATTCTTTACCAGATACATGGTTTGCACATGTTTTCTTCCATTCCATAGGTTGCCCTTTCATTTTGTTGATTGCTTCCTTTGATGTGAATAAACTTTTAGTCTGATGTCAACTTTCTTGTTTATTTTCTTCTATTATTTCTTATTGTTTATTTTTACCTATGCTTTTGTTGTCATATGTAAAAATTGCCAAAACCAATGTCAAGGAGCTTTTTTCCATTTTCTTCTAGAAGTTTTATGATTTCAGGTCTTAAATTTAAATCTTTAATCCATTTGAAGTTGATTCTTGTAAACAGTATGAGTCCAATTTCATTCTTTTGCATGTGAATATCTAGTTTTCCCAATACCACATATTGAAAAAATTATCTTTCACCATCATAAACTCTTGGAAATTTTGAAAAAAAAATTAGTTTATTCTGAGTGCCTGGGTTTATTTCTGGCCTCTCTATTCTGATCATTGCACTATTTGTCTCTTTTTATGCCAGTACCTTACTGTTTAATCATTATAGCTTTGTAATATAAATTTGAAATCAGGAAATGTGATGCCTCAAGCTTCATTCTTACTAAGGATTATTTTGGTTTTAATGAGTCTTGTAGTTCCATATAAATTTTAGGATTTTTTTTCAATTTCTGTGAAAAATGTAATTGGAATTTTGATTTTACTGAATCTAGGGATAGCTAGCCTGCAGCCGTAGCCCTGTGGCATCTGATCCCATCAGATCTTGGAAGCTAAGCAGGATCGGGCCTGGTTAGTACTTGGATGGGAGACCACTTGGGAACAGGAGGTGCTGTCGGCTTGGGAGAAGGACCCAACACCCCACTTCCAAAAATCAATGTGCCATTGAAAACCCTATGTACAGCAGAGATGCACTGACAATAGTGTTTCCCCTGTTGTATGTAGAGTTGCTATGAGTTGGTTACCAACTCAACAGCACCTAACAACAACAACAGGGATATCTTGGGGTAATACGGACATTTTAACAATATCAATTCTCCCAGCCCATGAACACAGTATATCTTTCCATTTATTTGTGACTTCAATTTCTTTCATTCATAATTTATAGTTTTTAGTGTATGTGTTTTTCACCTCCTTGGTTAAATTTATACCTATATATTTTATTCTGTCTGGTGCTAATAAAAATGGGATTATTTCCTTAATTTCTTTTTCAGATCTGTTGTTGTTAGGTGCCATTGAGTTGGTGTCTGACTCATAGTGACCCTACTTACAACAAGCAAACCACCATCGCCAATGCTTCTCTCCTATTCATAGGGTTTTCAATGGTGGATTGTTTTTTGGGAATGGGTTGCTGGGTCCTTCTCCCAAGCCTACAGTACGTGGTGTTCCCAGGTCATCTCCCATCCAAGTACTAACCAGGCCTGACCCTGCTTAGCTTCCAAGATCTGATGGGATCAGATGCCACAGGGCTACAGCTGCAGGCTAGATATCCCTAGATATGCTAATGTATAGAAACAAATTATTTTTGTTGTTGATTTTATATCTTGCACTTTTATTGAATTCATTTATTAGCTCTAAAAGTTTTTTGGTGACATCTTTAGAGTGTTCTGTATAAGAAATCATATCATCTTCAAAGACAATTGTGCTTTCTTCTTTCCACTTTGTTTTTCTTGCCTAACATCTCTGTTTAGAACTCCTAATATTCATCAGTGCTAAAAGTGGGCATCTGTGCCTTATTGCTGATCTTAATGGAATAACTATGATGTTAGCTGTGAGCTTGTCCTATTTGGCTCTTATTATGGTAAAGTACTTTCCTTCTGAACCTAATTCATTGAGCATTTTTGTCATAGGAAGATGTTTATCAAATGCTTTGTCAAATGCTTCTTTTACAACTATTGAAATTATCATATAGTTTTTATCCTTCATTTAATGCAGTATTGTAGTAGTAAGCAAGGCTCACCAGAGAGAAATAATCACCTGAACACTAACATTAATTAGAGAAAGGGGCTTCATTGCCAGTAGAGAAATAGCTGGATTTCAGTCCCAAAATGCTGTGCTCCCTGAGTTGTTCTTTCCTGTCCCTTTTATAGAACTTGCAGACTAGTAGACAAAGGGATCTGTCTATTTCTCTCTGACTGGTTACTTCAAATAGTCTTCAGGTGTTACCCAGCAATCCAAGCAGAAAACAGAAAGTCCTTGACCACAAATCTTCAAAAAAACAACTTTTAGATACCAGGGGCTATGTCCATATGGGAAGGAATTTATTGCAGAGTCTCTGTATTTAGAGAGAAGAGCTCCTGACATTCCCTAGATAAGGGAGTGCAATCCTATCCTTTAATTAGGGGAGTGAGGAATCTAAACTCCTGAGTCTTAAAGTAGCCAAGGTTTGGTGTAGTTTAATTAGGTTTTCTTTCCCCCCCCCATATCATAATATATCACATTAACTTGCATATGTTGAACTATCTTGCATCACAAGGACTAATTCTACTTGATCAAGGCAAATGAGCCTTTGAATATGCTATGGAATTTGCTAGTACTTGGTTAGGTAGTTTTGCATCTATATTCATCAGAAATATTTGTCTATAATTTCCCTTTCTTGCCTTGCCTGATTTTGGTATCAAGGTAATGCTGCCTTTGTAAGATGACTGTCAAAAAATGTTCCCTCCCCTAATTTTTTGGAAGTGTTTGAGGAGAATTTACATTCATCCTACTTTAAATATTGGGTATAACTGACCACTGAGGTCATCTGGTCCTATCAGTCTCAGGCCTTGTGTAGTGAAGCACAAACATTCTTTGGGATTCTGCAGTACCGTGCTGTGCCTGGGAAATTCTACCTCACCATTTATTCTCTTTCAGTTTTCTTTTCTGCTCAAGTCTATTTGGGATCCTAAATGCCTCCAGTAATTGGATGTCCATCTCTTCCTTTAGATTTGTGCATTTTTCTGCTATGATTTCCTTGAAAGGATTTTATATGCCTTTAATGTGCATCACACTTCCTTCTCCTATACCAAAGGTTCATAGGTTTGGTCTCTCGATCATGTTCCAGAGGGTTTTTTTTTTTTTTTTTAATTGGACATTTTTAATGTACACCCTAATGTGATTTATTCTGACATGCTTTTCATTGTGGCATTTCCATATATGCATTTTGATGTACATTATTCATATAGGTGCCCCCTTACCCTCTTGTATGCTTCCCCCACCCCACCCTCTCCATCTAAGTCTTCTCTACCTTTTACTTGGTAATATTCTTCCACATGTACTTGAGTTCCAGTTCTGCTTAAGAAAGACACTTTTCCTGTAGTAAACTTTGTTATTATCTTGTCAGAACAATTACGTGCATTTTCTAGACCACTTATATTGATACCATTATGAGCTTTTTTGTTTTGTTTTGTTTTGTTTTGATCTGACCTTTCAATAGGATTTTTCCTTCTTGTAATTTTGAGTCAACTCTCTCATATGAGTGAGAACATGTGTTGTTTCTCTTTCTGAGCTTGTGTTCGTTCACTTAAAATAAGTTTCTCTAATTCCATCCATTTTGCTGCGAATGACCTTATTTCATTTTTCTTGATTGCTGAGTAGTATTCCATCGTGTATATGTACCATAGGTTTTTTTTATCCATTCTTCTGTTGAAGGGCACTTTGGTTGATTCCATATCCTTGCTATTGTGAAAAATGCAGCATTGAACATGGAGATTCAGGTGTCTCAGTGGTATGATGACCCATCTTCCTTTGGGTAAATTCCCAGTAGTGTTATAGCTGGGTCATACGGTAGATCTACTTTCAGTTTTTTAAATATCTCCATATTGATTTCCACAGTGGCTGGACCAGTTTACAGCCCCACCAGCAATGTAATAGTGTTCCTTTTTCGCCGCAACCTCACCAGCATTTGTTGTTATTTGTTTTATTGATCTTGGCCATTCTTACTGGTGTAAGGTGAAATCTAAAAGTTGTTTTAATTTGCATTTCCCTAATGGCTAGGGATATTGAGCATTTTTTCATGTGCTTCATGGCTTTACGGGCGTCATCATTTGAGAACTGTCTACTCAGTTCCTTTGTCCATTTGTGTATTGGGTTGTTTGTTTTCTTGGGAGTTTTTTTCTTGAGTTCTTTATAAATTCTAGTAATTACACCTTTGTCTGATGTATAAAATGTGAAGATTTTTTCCATTCTGTGGGGGTTTCCTTGACTCTGTTAATTGTTTCTTTTGCTGTACAGAAGATTTCTAGTTTCATGTAATCCCATTTATCTATTTTTGTTGCAATTTCTTGAGCAATTGGAGTCCTATTAAGGAAAGACTTTCCTAAACCTATATGATGGAGTGTGTTGCCTATCTTGTCTTCTACAAGTTTTAACATTTCTGGTTTTATGTTGAGATCTTTTATCCATTTTGAGTTAACTCTCATGTATATTGAGAGATGCAGGTTAGCTTTCATTTTTCTGCATATGGATGATGATGTTTCCCAGCACCATTTGTTGAAAAGGCTGTCCTTTTTCCAGTTTACTTGCTTTGCTCCTTTGTAAAAAATCAGGTGGCTATAGGTGTGTTGAGGTATTTCTGGGTCTTCTATTCTGTTCCAGATGTCTTCGGGCCTATTTTTGTGCCAGTATCAAGCTGTTTTTGCAACCACTGCTCTATAGTATAGCTTGAAGTCAGGAATTGTGATTCCACCTGCGTTCCTTTTGCAGCTTCAGAGTGTTTTGCCCATACATGGTCTTTTGTGGTTCCATATGAATTTTTGGATCATTTCTTCTATTTCTGTAAAATTAGTCAGTGGAATTTTAATGGGTATTGCATTAAATCTATAGATTGCTTTTGGCAGGATAGCCATTTTTACTATATTAATTCTCCCTATGAAGGAGCAGGGGAGGTCTTTCCATTTTCCAGTGTCCTCTGCTATTTCTTTCTTTAAGGTTTTGAAATTTTCCTTGTAGAGATCTGAAGGGTCTTTGGTTAGATTGATTCCAAGGTATTCAATTTTCTGGTGGGCTATTGTGAAAGGTATTTTTCCTGAAATTTCCTTCTCTTCCTGTTTGGAATTGGTGTAAAGAAAAGCTATTGATTTTTGTGTATTAATTTTGTAGCCTGCGACTTTGCTGAAGGAGTTGATTAGATCCAGAAGTTTTCTGGTTGAGGTTTTGGGGTCTTTCAGGTATAAGATCATATCATCTGTCAATAAGGATAATTTGACCTCTTCCTTGCCAATCTGTATCCCTTTGATTTCTTTCTCTTGTCTGATTGCCTTGGCCAGGACTTCAATTACTATGTTAAATAGAGTAGTAGAGAGAGGACATCCTTGTCTTATTCCAGATCTAAGAGGAAATGGTTTCCTTTTTTCTCCATTTAATATAATGTTGGCTGTAGGTTTGTCATAAATGGCTTTTATGAAATTAAGGTATTTGCCTGTTATACCTATCTTCTCAAGTGTTTTTATCATGAAAAGCTATTGAACTTTGTCAAAGGCCTTTTCAGCATCCATTGAGATGATCGTGTGGTTTTTGTTTGCCAGTTTCTTCATATGCTGGATTACGTTAATTGATTTCCATATGTTAAACCAGACTTGCATCTGTGGTATAAATCCCACTTGGTCATGGTGGATAATCTTTTACATATGCTGCTGTATTCTGTTTGCCAAGATTTTATTCAATATTTTTGCGTCTAGATTCATAAGGGAGATGAGTCTGTAATTCTCTATCTTAGATGAACCTTTTCCTGGTTTAGGCATCAGGGTGATGGTAGCTTCATAGATTAATTTGGGAGTATTCCCTCCTTTTCTATTTTTTGGGATAATTTGAGGAAGACAGTTATTATATCTTCTTTAAAAGTTTGGTAAAATTCTGCTGTAAAGTCATCAGGACCTGGGCTCTTCTTTGTTGGGAGACTTTTAATTACCTTTTCTATTCCTGTATATGTAATGGGCTTGTTTAAGTCAGTTATGTCTTCTGGGGTTAGCTTTGGTAGGTCATACATGTTAATAAATTTGTCCATTTCTTCTGCATTTTCATATTTTTGGGAATACAGTCTCTCATAGTAGTCCCTGACAATTTTCTGTATTTCGTTGAAGTCAGTGGTTATGGATCCGTTCTCTTTCATAATCCGTACTATGTTGGATTTTTCCTTTTTCTTTTTGATGAGATTAGCCAGAGGGGTGTCCATTTTATTAATCTTTTCAAAGAACCAGCTCTTAGTCTTATTAATTTTTTGAATTATCTCTTTGGATTCTAATTGAGATATTTCTCCCTTTATTTTTGTAATTTCCTTTTGGGTGTTCCTTTTAGGCTTGATTTTTTATTGGTTTTCTAGTGTCTTAAGATGCATCATTAGGTCATTTATTTCGCTCTTCTTTATTTTATTGATGAAGGTGCTTAGTGCTATAAACTTCCCTCTTAAAACTGCCTTTGCTGTATCCCTTATGTTTTGGTATGATGTGTTCTCATCATCATTTGATTGTAGGAATTTTTTAAATTCCAATTTGATTTCATCAACAATCCATGAGTCATTCAGCATTGTATTATTCAGTCTCCATGAGTTTGTAAAGTTTCTGGAATTATTCTTGCCCTTGAGCTCCAATTTTATCCCATTGTGATCTGATAAGGGATGGGGGATAATTTCTACATTTTTGTATTTGTTGAGGGAGTTCTTATGGAGTAGCATATGATCTATCACAGAAAACGTTCCATGTTTCCTTGATTCTGTTAATTGTTTCTTTTGCTGTGCAGAAGCTTCTTAATTTGATGTGGTCCCATTTATCTATTCTTGTTGCAATTTCTTGAGCAATTGGGGTCCTATTAAGGAAATCTTTTCCAATGCCTATATGATGGAGTGTATTGCCTATCTTGCCTTCTATGAGTTTTAAAGTTTCTGGTTTTATGTTGAGA